>JAQZBX010032454.1:0-25840 GCA_029593785.1 Cabassous unicinctus
AGGCAATATTTACTTTGGCAGTCAATGAGATCCTGCTGAGATGTGCATAAGCGTAACCTCTGGAATGACCTCCAGACTCACTTTGAAGTCTCTTAGCCATATAAACTCATTTGTCTTTACATTTCCCCCCTCTTGGGCAAGGTCTTTTTCCAGTTGCATTGCTAGTTGGTGCTTGGTAGTAATCCCTCAGTGCCAGGGAGGCTCATCCTCAGGAGTCATGTCCCACACTGGGGGGAGGGGGGAAGATAATGCATTTATATGCTGAGTTCAGCTTAGAGAGAGGCCACATTTGAGCAACAAGGAGGCTCTCAGGAGGTAACTCTTAGGCACCCTAAAATACTAGCCTAAGTTTCAATTTCAAAAGTAAAGGTTCATAAGTACAGTCATCAACATCAAGGGCCTGTCAATAGACCATTCTCCCTCACTAGTCACTGTCCCTGTACTTGGGGGATTCTTACTGTTCCATTAGAGAATGTGGCAGAGCTCCCCAGAATGGGAATTTGATATTCTCTCAGGTATTGTGTGGATCTCCACCCACCGTGACAATGCCCCATGAACACTTGAGCACATTCACATGCCTTATGGGTATGCCCCAGGTGAACTTCCTCCCATGCATCCCCCATCACTGACACCCTGCACCAATGATCCTCCCCTGTCATAGTTGAAACTCTTGTGTGATCCAAAACTTCTTAAAAAATGAAGCCAACAAAATAACCAAATACAATTAATAAGAAAATGAAATAATAATGATAGTTTTAAAAATAAGAAATAAAATGCAAAAGTTTTTTTTTAAATTTGAAATAATAAAAAATAATGAAATATATATATTTTTAATTTTGACATGATGTCTTTCATCACTGTTAAGATCTGCTGTCTTGTATATACAGTGACATTTTATTCCATTTATTCCTCTAGTGTCTTATTTTTTTCATTTTGTCTTCAAAGCTTTAGTTTATAGAAAAGTGATGTACAGAATATAGGGGATTCCCATATAACCAACATCCTCCCCCTTTTCCCCTTTCCCCTATTAATAGCATTTTATATGTGAATTTGTTACAATTGATGTACAAATACATGTACTAACCATGGTCAATGATTTACATTATGATTTACATTTTGAGCTATACACTTTTATAAATTTTGATGAAATTTAACATGGCCTGGATCCATCACTGCAAGATCATGTAGTACAATTCCATCACCCCCAAAATGCCCCATATTCCATCTATTCTATTCTTCCCTTCCCTCTCCCCTCAGGACCCACGGCAATCACCAAGATTCATTCCTTGAAGAACAAGATTTATAGTTACTTGCAACAACACCAAGGACTTGACATACTGGCCTGTCCTCTGCTATTGGGCACTGCCTATGCTCTGAAGAGACTCCCGCCCCTCTCTTTTGAGAACACAGCAGGACTCCTCAGGATGGGAGTTCAACACCTTCCCGCTCATTACATGGGTCTCCACCCACTGATACAACCCACTATGACAAGATGAACACTCACATACTCCCTAAAGGCCTGCCCCAGGTGCGCCCTGTCCCACATGTCCCCCACATCCAACACCCTACATCAATAACCCTCCCCTGCCATATTTGTCAAAAGAAGATTGTAGTTTCACCCATATACCTGCACATCCCCAGAGTTCACCTGCTCCCTCCTCAACCCTCCCCCCAGTTCCATGAACAGTCCAACTCACCCTTCCCACTCTAACCCCCTCACAAACGAGCACCGCCCAACCCAATAGCATCACTGCACCACTGTCACGCCCATCTACTGCACAACTACACCCTTCCACCTTATCATAGGCTTTACCTATATGGGCATTGGCTCACAACTTTCTTCTCCCTTTCTGTCTCCTGTAAACCTATCTTCCAGACTCTAGCTCTGTGAGTATGCTTAATTTGATTAATTCATATTAGAAGGAATGCAATATTAACACATGGGATAACATGGATGAATCTTGAAAGACCTTATGTTGAGTGAAGCCAGCCAGGCACTGAAGGACAAATATTACATGGATTAACTTTAAGAACATGTTTTTCTGGGGTGCATACAGCTTCAAACCACCACACAACTCATCACATAATCAAGATTTTGACAGGTTGTATCATCCTGCTCTTTTGAGACAGAAAAATAATAGTCATAGCACTTCTTGTGTGCCAGGCACTGTTCTAAGTACTTTATATGTATTAATTAATAACCTTGACTACGATTGTCTCCATTTTACTGAGGAGGAAGGTGAGATTCAGAGTGATCAAGTAGCATGTCCAAGGTCACACAGTAAGTGTAAATAGTAGAGCAAAGATTCAAATCCAGGCAGTCTGGCCCAGAGACCTTGTCATAACTAAAAATTATCCTGAGGAGAGAAGGGTGCCAAATGTTTCTATACCTGTGAGAAAATTAGAAATCACAGATGAACAGTAAGAAAAATGTCACTGACTATCCTTCTAGATATAACCACTGTTTTTAATAAATACCCTTGCACATTTCTTTTTCATGTATTTATAAATACATAATACCTATATATTTTTTCACAGAAACAAAAATCATACCATACCTTGATAGCTGATTTTTTAAGAAGGCACTGAGGATTGAACCCAGGACCTAGTACATGGGAAGCAGGCACTCAACCACTTGAGCTACACCCACTCCCAATTTTTAAAATGCTAAATTATTGACATTTAACTTGTTGACAAAAAGCATTTCCCTAGCAACAAAAAATTTCCTTAAATATAAGAAACTGTTCTTTTGAGTTTCTTATTTTGAAAATTGTTCTTCCAAGTCCTCACTGGAAAGAATGATGTTTCCTTGTTAATATCAAATCTAAAAATTCAGTTTTTTCATTTGAGATTATTAATCATCCTTCTTTTCTAAATATTAAACCTAGCATATCATTGCTCTTTGGCGTTGCCCTTGGTAAGTCCCTTTATCCCTATTCTATGCTAAGCCCAACCGGCTGCCTCATTTCTGACCTTTCAGAAGGATTGCTCTTTGGGCTGATCCAGTTCATTCCCATTCTTTCTACCTTCAATTTTAGTGCCTGAAACCGACAGTTGAATACTGAAACTGACGGTCGAATATAGTAATAGACAGACATAGACTTTGCCTATCTCTATCTGCCTGTGTGATAGGCAGTCTATGATTCAATTTTAATCAACCACCACTTGTAGGGTAGAGTACAGGACAAGAAGGATGTGGGAAACCCTCAGTACTGAGCAAGAGCTGAAGGTTCATTGGATTACTCACGTGTAAATCACCTTGAACCCCCTACAAAACCATCTATCATCTGTTCTAGATACTCATAAGAGAATGGTAATTCTACACCTTCTATCTGCCCCATTGCCTTTATCCACACATCTTCTTCATGGCCCTCTACTCTTCCTCCTCCCAGATCTCAACCACCAGGACTCATTCATCAAGGTTCAGTTTAAGGACCATTTTCTTCATAAATTCTTTGCTTTCTCCCTCCAACCAGACACAGTTAATTGCTTTTTTTCCTTCTACCTTCTCAAAGCATGTTGTGTTTATTTCTATTATAGTACTCTCTTATTCTGTTCCCTGCATTATAATTATCTGGGAACTGTCTTATGTGTCCTAGTAGATCATAAACTACCAGGCACTACAGTTAACCTTCTGTAGTCTCCTTACCACTAGCTCAGTACTTGAGACATTGATTTTTATTCAATAAATGACTGAACAAATAAATGGCTGAATAAACATATGATACTTGGAGATGTAATAAGTCTCAAGATAGTCTTCTTTATGTTTTGTTTTACTTTGTTTTGTTTTTATTAGATAATTTTTTAGAGGGGGAAACTGGAGGTTTATGCTACACATGGGATCCCCCATGACCTTTATTCAAAGGAAAATTGAAAACTCTGTCATGATACCACTGGTTTATTTTAATAGCTTTTATAGGAGGGATTATTATGAGGGGCTTTGACAGGACTGCCATAAGCAGAGAGTAAATAAGAAAAAGAAAACAAACGTGACACCACAGGCCTGTTTATTTCTTTTATTTATGCTCTGTCTTCTGTCTTGACATTAATTTCTATATCAGAAGTTCTAGAGGCAGTTATTATACTGGTCTTTAATTAAGTGTGTGTGAGTGTGTATGTGTGGGCACTCCCTAATGCTGAGCTGAAGAGCACAATTTTAATCAAATAAGCAATTAACAAGATTCTCCATGGTTTTAAATGCACCAACAGTCATTGATGCCCCATCTTTCAATGTGTCGCCTTGGACTGTAAAAGTTACAGTTATATATCTTCACATGGGAGGGCCCAGCTCACTGGGCTTGACTGATTTATTCAGTCCCTCAGGTCTCTGCAGTTGCTTGAAAAGGAGCTCAGATGAACATGGCCAAAACAGCGGCACAGTACAAATCAAATGTTACAGTCACAGAATCTACTCCTAAAGCGAACTGGAAGTTTTGAGGCTGTGAAGTTCCCTGCAGCAGTTTCCACGTCTCACTGGAGATTCCTAGTGGAGTGGAGGGTTCTAGAAAGACCCAGTTTTCTAGAGGGCCTTCAAGCCACACCTTTGGGAAAGGGAAGTGAATTCATTTCTGGAAGACTTAAGATCTAGCTCTGGATTCCATCAATTGGCTATATATTAGACAAACTATTTAGCTTTTTTTGGATCTCGGTTTTCTGCCTGCTTATCTCACAAGATTGTTTTAGGAATATACAATAGATAAAGAAACTCAAAGCTCTAAGGAGACCCCAGAGCTTTCCTGGGTGCTTCAATCAATGTCCTGTGATTTCAAACTGCTGAATGGGCCTCCAATGTAAGAGGTTCATTCATTCATTCAATGTGATATCCATACTAGATTTGTACCTGAGCTAAAGGTACCATGAATACCTTGAAATATGCCCAAGAGAATGTGAAAGACGTGCTTCCCTTAGTTTGCATTTGTGGTGCTAAGTATAGGAAGGCAAATGAATAGACCCATGGAGAGCTTTTATGTCTCTGATATTGGGCTTCTACCAATATTCCACTTGTTAAAAATATGCAGGTAGAGATGCTGAGAGGAAACACTCTAAAGCTATGGGGAACATTGTTAAGAATAAAGACTCTGAAAAGCATCTCAATTGGAAAACACTGCCTTGAGTCAATACTTCAAGTGGAAGTGAAACTGCTGAGTGGAGAATATTTATTAAAAAGTGTTAAGGCTCATGAAAAACCTGTCTTGTAGAGGCAGGAAAATAATCTTGAGCACAACCTAAACTTGCTAGTGAAATATTTTTTTATAAGATGATTTGTGAGTGTTCTATAGCTACTCAGCCTAATGGATAACTACATCAAATGAAAAAAAAAAACATAAATATAGCATGATCTCATTAAAGTACCTTTTTCAGGTCAAGCCTATAGTGGCTTCTCAGAAGAGAATGGGTAAAGTTGAAATTTCAAGAGAAAAAGAGAAAAAGGTCACACTGTGCAAGAGGTAGAACAGTGGAGGAAGATAACATTTCTTGTAAAGTTCTTGAAAATAGCAGTTTGCAGAAAGTTTGTTGAGCTGACAATTCTACAAATGAGGTAGAGTAGTGAAGAGTTACACAAGATAAGTAGGACTTGAACAGTTTCTCAGCTATTATGACAAATACCACACAATGGCTTGGCTTAACGAGAAGAATTTATTGGCTCACGGTTTCCGAGGCTGGAAAGCTTTCTCCCAGGGTCTGCAGCATTGGTCGACAGTCCTAGGGTTCCCTGGCTTTCCTATCACATGACAACATGCTCTCTTTTCTCTTCTGGATTCCATTGACTTCTAGCTTCTAGCTCTTCCCTTGGCTTTCTCCTATGCAGCCTCTAGAAATAGGGCTAAGGCCCATCTTGATTCAGTTGACCACACCTTAACTGAAAATAACATCTTCAAAAGGCTCTGTTCACAATGGGTTCATACTCAAAGGCACGGATTCAGATTAAAATAATGTGTTTTTCTAGGGTGCATAATTCAACCCACCACAATGTAACCCAGGGTTTTGTGGGATCAAGTGGGCCTTTCCCCCACTCATTGAATGTGGATGTCCACTGTCTGAAAGGGTGCGAAAGCTCCTTAGCAAAGGTCTATGCCGTGCTCCTAGAGGAGGTGAAGTCCTTTCTTCTAAGATGAACTCTGGGGAGGAAGCAGCATGAACCGTTACAGGTGGGGCATTTTGTACCACACTCCATGGGCTCAGAGGAATAAATACATACCTGTGATTAACACTGAGCTGCTCTCTCAAACTGTTCCTATGGAAAAGCCTGAAATATTAGGGCCAATTCATGAAGAGTCCAGGAAAATGAATAAGACTGGGGACACTGTCTTCTACCCTCAGGTAAAACTGCTCCTATAGGGCCTTGGAGCTATATTTGGGGACCACAAATCCATATGCACACCAAGCATAGTCTATCAATCAAATAAACAATGTCTCCTGCACATACCTGTACTCCTTTTTGAATTCTGTAGATGCCAGTGGGATTACAAAAACACAAAATCATTTATAATAATTGCCAACTTCATAGTAACTTGTAGTCATGCATTTAAACAATCAACACATTTTGAAAGTCATCACATAGAGAGATATCCTTAAAATGTGTGGTATTTATAGTGTATTTAATAAACCTGTAACAGTAAGAAACAAGGGCTGTGGTTGGTGACATCCCAGAAGTGAGCTCTTTCCAAGCTCCAGGCATCTGGTTGCGGCTGGGCTTATGTTAGCAGCAGCAGGAGGCTTGAGCAGAGCTGGTGAGACGTAACTGGCCTGGGGACTGCCAGGAACAGGCTTTTGTAGACTGCAGATTTGGAAAGGTTTGCTCTGAAGCATCTATTGGAGAGAACACCATACTCAGAAGGCTAGCAAGAATCAAGCTTTGAGATGGAAGCTAAACAAGGACCTGAGCTAGGCTGATGTGGAAAATGCAAGGATCTGGCTAAGGCCCTCCCTTATTGGAGTTGTGAGGGGGAGCCCAGCCCATGTGCCCCTCCACCCTGTTTTAGGCTGAATGATGGACCATAAAGATACCCATGCCCAAATTAACTAACCTGTGAGTGCATCCTTCAATGGAAAAAGGGGCTTACAGATCTGGTAAAGTTAAAGACATTGAGGCAGGGAGTTTATCTCAGATTATTTAAGTAGACCCAATGCAATCACAAGGGTTCTTCAGAGCAGAGGGATTTTCAGAGGGAGATGAGACAACAAAAGAAGGCTCAGAGAGATGCAAGGTTGCTGGCTTTTAGGGAAGACAGCCATGAGCCAAGGAACACAGGTGACCTCTAGAAGCTGGAAAAGACAAAGACACATTCTTCCCCAGAGCCTTCAGTAGGAAACACGGCCCTGCTGAACCTTGATTTTAGCCTGCTGAGACCCATTCTGGATTTCCGACCTACGTAACTGTAAGATAATACATCTGTGTTGTTTAAAGCCACTAAGGTTATGGTGCTTTGTTATAGCAGCCATAGGAAATGAGTAAACCCCCTTATCCCACCCTCATCCCCAGACTGAGAGTCAGGGGGAAACTGTCTCTTCTGGGTAGCATTCCCCAAGGCCAGACCCCAAAATGCAAAATGACACTGGCTGGAAAACCAAGACAGGGGCCAGCCGTTGGGACCCAGGGACTCCTGGGGTGGCTCGGGAGCTACCGAGTCCCAGAGACCCTTGGGTGCAGGTGTCCTGGGGGATCAATGAAGGAGGACACTTTGCAAAGTAAATTCAGAACCTGGGTGGGGGCTTCAGAATAGCAGACACTGACAGAAAGTTGAAATTCACTGAAGGAGACCTCCAAAAGTGAGGGACTCAAAGAGGGCAACTTCATTATTTCTTCAGGAATTGGGCAAACTAGAGTGTAAAAAGTTTATGTTATAGAGAAAAGCACATCATTTATAAAGGAAAGAAATTACTGAAAAATAGAATTGAAATATATTATTTTCACATCACTAAAGTTAACTTTCTGGATTTTTAAAATGTCACTCATTTCAACCCATTGGAGGAATCTTTCACAGTAGCTGTAAATACATTGAAAGATGGAACAAAATGTTCTTGGTTTCTCCTGGGAAGCAAATGTTCTTTTGCTCAGTATGTGTACTGCCTAATACAGACATAGACTATAGCTTATTTGCTCCAAGCGCCAGAAACTGGTGTTATCCACAGGTCAGCAGAAACCATGTAAAACAGGCACTGGGATGTTGAACATTGAGGCTGCAGTAGAACTTCTGGAACTGATATGACTGCATGTGTTTGGTAGTCAGTCATCTGGGTGCACAGAAGGCAAGACATTTATCAGAGAATGAAGGTTTGTGAAGTCTATGTCACGTTATGGGAGGTAAAACAATCATAGGTATCCCAGTAAGAAAAGACATTAAAGACCATTTCGTACCAGCTCCTCATGACTGACGAAAAAAAAAACACTCCAAACCACAAAGCTAGAGAGCAACAGAGCTGCCAGCGGACAGCAAGATTCTGACCCAAGACAAGGGCTCCTTCTGCTCTCACATGGCTTGTGATGAGGATACATGGCTCCTGAGTCTAGTGCAGGAGTCAGGGCAAATGTCATTGAAGAGTAGAAGCAATACCATTTAGGAGGGAAGGCTTTGTACACATGGGTGAAGGAGGGTTAAGGAACTTGCACACGGAGGACTGTGAGGTTAGGGGACTTGTACACGGAGGACTATGAGGGTTGGGTAACTTGTATATGTAGGACTTTTAGGGTTAGGGCACTTCTATATGGAGGACAACGAGGGTTAGAGAACCTGTGTATGGAGGACTGTGAAGGTTAGAGAACTTGTATATATATGACATTTAGGATTAGGGAACTTGTACACGAAGGACTGAGAATGTTAGGTAACTAAGAAGAAGTTGGGAGATGTTCCAGTAGTGGGGAACAGAGAGCAAAAGCCTAGAGGTAGGAAAATCAGTCACCTGTTCAGAGGAAAGTTAGAAAAATGATGAATGAATAAGTGAATGGATGAATGAATGGGAGTTGGTGTGAGACAGGAGAGAAATTTGGAAAAGTATATTTAAACCAAATTGCAGGAGACTCTGGAATCCAGGAAGAGGAGTTCAGGGATGACTTTAGCCTCTGACAAGCAGGAAGCAGGAGTGAAAAAATGGCCCTGTGGGGAGGGAGTGTTCAAAGCCCAGGCAGACCTCTCTTTACTAACCCCCACCATTTGCATACTACTTCTGTATGCCTTGTTTGATTTGTTAGCGAGAAGAGCTGGGCTGTTAACAAGGAAAAGAAGGGCTGTGACAGAGAGGTCATGAATTTTGAATGACTGATGGATGTGAGCAGGGAGGGAAAGAGAAGAATAAACAAAGATGCTGGTATTCTCCCAATTTGACCCATCCTCACCGAAGCCAGCTGTGATGGTTAGGCTAACGTGTCAACTCGGCCAGGTAATTGTGCCCAGTTGTTTGGTCAAGCAAGCACTGGGCTAATTGTAATACAAGGACATTTATGGGCTTTAGTCTTCAGTGAGTTTACTGTATAGATGGCTGATTACATCTACATCAACTAGGGAGATTGCCAGTCAGCAATGAGTGATGCTTTATCCAATCAGTTGAATGCCTTAAAAGGGGGAGTGATTTCAGCATTCAGAGAGAATTTCCTGGCTCATCTTTAGACAGCCAGCATCTCCCAGAAACTCATCAAGGACCTTCACTGGACTTTCATGGGAGCCCCTGGTTTGCAGCCTGCCTGCGGAACCTGGACTTGTGCATCTCCACGGTCATGTGAGAGACTCTTATACAATCTCATACTATTTACAGACATCTCCTGTTGATTCTGTTTCCCTAGAGAACCTTGATCCTCTCATCAGTGGACTGATTTTTTAACTTCAAATTCCCCCTCGGAAAATTCACAGGTAGGTTGATGCTTCTGCGTGGCACACAAGCACCTCCTAGGCAGACAGCAGTAAAGCCACCAATGGAAAAGTGGATTATAGGACGAGGTAAACATGTATGAATAACACAACCACACCTATTTATTAAGGACACCATTATTTAGCAATAATAGGGAGGCATCCCCATGCTGCTGATAGATAGACCAAAAATCAGAAGTTCTGAAATCTGGCCTTGGTTTCACCTCTTAACTCATTAAACAATTTGGGAACAAAACTCGCTCCAGCTCTCTGAACCAGGATTTCCTTATCTGTGAAAACATAGGGTTGGAAGAAATATTACCACGTGTTAATCAGCAATGCATTTGGAGAAAAATCTTGATCAAAAGGGCGAAATATTTAATAAAATAGAGTTTTTATTGCTAAGCGATTTCAAAGTAAGTCGGGAGGTCATGCCAGAGGTTACACTTATGCAGGTCTCAGGCAGATCTCACAAACTGCCACAGCAAACAAAGCCACAAACAAAAGTGCTCCTGAGGGCCTTAGGGATGTCCAGACACCATAAACAAGGCACATGGCCACACGAAATCAACGCCCCCTCAGCAGGAATATTTGAAAGGCTATTTCTCCCACTATAGCATAAAGTCATTTATAAATCTTCTTTTATTGGAACCCATAGCTTTTAATTTACCTGTTAAGTATATTTCTCAAAGACTTAAAGTCTTCTGATTGTTCCTATGCTGGTGGAGTCCTGACACCCAGCAGGTATGCGGCCAACTCCTACTCTCCAGCTCT
Organism: Cabassous unicinctus; assembly: GCA_029593785.1. Classification (NCBI taxonomy): domain Eukaryota; kingdom Metazoa; phylum Chordata; class Mammalia; order Cingulata; family Chlamyphoridae; genus Cabassous; species Cabassous unicinctus. Next base: position 10,617 of record JAQZBX010032454.1, read on the forward strand.
TCAGGCTTGCCCTGGACAGCTAATAAAATAATGGTGATGGACCAGCCCATCCCCAAAGCAAGGAGTATCTTCAACTGCAAGCAAAACAATTCCATTCCTCTGCCCTATGTCCCTTCCCAGACTAAAGCCATCAGAGAGACATTACCCCAAATCCCTCAAGATTGAGGCATGAACAAAACTCAGGGGGGAGAGTAAGCACTGACTAAAGCAGATTTATTGTGTTTTATTGTCTTGTGTTAACCGAGTAACTTGTAACATTGACATAACAAAATGAATTTTTTAAATTTAAAAAATGGGGTTGAACTAAATGATCTTTGAGATCTTTTCCAATTCTAATACATGGATCTCTAAGATGGGCTGTATCCTGGTATATTTCTAATCCAGAGTGACATGGCCACAATATCAGCATATTTACTTGTTGTCCAAAAGTGCTGCATTACGTCAGTGTTTGTTTGAGATGGTGTGATCTAGTAGCCCCACAACAGCAATGAGAAAAATGCATTCTGGATAAGTGGAATTATTTTCTATTCAAATCGAGTAGCAGCCTTAACTCCCTGGCTCTGCCTGATTTGGGGACATGGAGGGGGAGGTGGCAGGTACATTGCCTTGGGCACCCAGGATCCATCTGGGAGAGCAGAGCATCTGTCTTTCAGACCGCCTCCTTCTCAGGACTTTGCAGCCTCCATGCCTTCCTAGGTGGCCCAGGAGTGCTTGTTCACCAGTACAGCAACCAGGAGAAGTTCTATGCACTCCAGCCTCTCTGGAGGCCGAGCTTCTGCTGCCCGTGGAGCGTGACCTCTGGAGCTGGGTCTTTGCTGTGCAGAGGGGCATGCATCTGATGCTGGGAATTAGGGAACTGTTTGCCTCAGCTGCCAGCCTGAAGACACTCTCTCTGACCACCTGACCCTCTGACTTTCTTATCTTCTTGGTCTGTCTCTTTCTCTGTCTCTACTGCTGTCTGTCTCTATATCTGTCTGTTTCTCTTTTTCTCTCTCTGCCTCTCTCTTTCTCTCTTTTTCTTTGTAGCTTTCTTTCTCTCTCTCTCTTTCCATCTCTTCTGACCCTCTCTGCCTGTTTCTTTCTTTCTCTATCTCTTTGTCTTTTTGACCCTCTGTCTTGCTGTCTCTCTGACTCTCACTCTCTAGTCTCTTTGTCCCTCTCTCTTTCCTCTCTCCCTGTCTTTCTTTGTCTCTGCCTTTTTGTTCCCCTGCCCTCTCTCTGACTCACTGTTTCTCACTCTCTCTCTCTCCCTGTCTCTCTGTCTGACTCTCTTTGTCCCTCTCTCTCTCTCTGACTCTGTCCCTCTATATCTCTCACTGTCTCTTTGACACTCTCTGACCCTCTCCAATCTTGGATAGCCTGGCTTGATGGAGCTGTCATCTATAGTACTGACTCTCCCCTCTCCTGACGACCTGGGAGGTGCTTTGGGCCAGGTCAGGCATTCACAGAGCACACCTGGAGTGCTGTGCCCCTGTGGCCATCCCTCACCCTGCTGGATGGAAGGGCCATGGCAAGCTTGCTGTTGACAGGGTGGGGTCTTGCCCTCAGCACATGCCCACCTCAGGGAAAGGGGGCAACCTGGCCTCAAGGTGCTGACAGAGGGCCCAACAGACTCAGGAACAGCTTCTCCATCACACTAGCGCTAAGCTCGAGCATTTCTGGAAAATCCTAAACAATCGAAATTGCTTTCACTGACACTCCTCATTGGCCTCCTCCACACTGACCTCTTTGCTTACAACAAATCAGTTTATCCCCTGGTATGTGCACGCCGTCTGCCTTTTCTTCCTTCTATGCTCTTATTCTTATATACATCTGTTCTTTCCTTTCTTAGATAACATTGATGATGTGAATTGATCTCCGTCAAGTAAGCAACTGATGATAATGAACTTCTAGTTTCTCTTAGACTGTTTCTCTCCCACATAAATTTGGGGGAAAGCTTTTGCACCTTCTTATCAGAGAAAAATAATTTGGGGGCCTTGACCCTGAACAATAGCTCTAACATTTCTTGTCCTTGCTTTTCCAGGAGCAAGGATTCTCTTGAGGACTCCAGGGAGCCATTTCACTGGCTTTTCATCCACCAGTTTTGAAACACGTGACAATGGATGACTTTAGAAGTATTGCAAGAGTCTATTGCACAGTTTGGATTTCAAACTCCTGAGCTACCCTCTGAGTGTGCTGGAGAAAACTCAGCCACCCCCAGGCCATGCTCAGGTAACAAACTTGGCCATCCTTCTGGTCTCCTGGAGAACACTTGGGCCTGCAGGGAAGCATGGGCCATGGGGGATGGCTGGCACTTGGTTATTCCAGGTGTGTCAGAAGGTCTCAGAGGAGTTAGGCAAGAGGAGAGTCAAGGGGTATAAGATCTCCTGTAAAAATGTGAAAGAGTTTCTTGCCCTGGTAGAATCCTCATTCTTCTTAGCTGTGTGCCCATTGGCAGAACTTGGGGCCCTTGGGAAGGGCGACCTGTGTCTGGGGAGACTCTGAGTTATCTTAAGATTTATGGAACTCTCTTGTAAGTGTCCATCTACTTCGACTTAAAGAAACTGGACACCTTCTAACTGAATATTGACATCTTTCTGTCAAGCGTATCCACTGTCACCCTGGCACCATCCAAGAGCCAAAGGGAAATGAGTATTGCCTCAGAAACAGCAGAAACAAATACATATTGGAGAAAGAAGACGGTGGTCAACTAGGGGTAGCTGAGAGATTTAAAGGCTGAAACAGTTCATTATTTTTTACAATATAGAAATGTAAAGGAATTTTCTCACACTAAAGAGCCAGGTCTTTGAGTTTTTGTTTTTATTAACAGATATAAAAACAGAATACATGTAGATTTAAAGCCATATTTCACTTCCACTTTTTTTTTATGGAAAAAAGGGGGAGAGCAAAAGGAAAGACTTTGGGGGGGTGGGCAGAATATTTATATAAAAAATATATGAAGTAGAAAACATATGTAAATATATTTCAGAAAATGAAATCTGGACCTTCTACTTGTATTAACATTTTATAGCATCTGGAATATTTATTTTTTAAATAACCAAAGAAATGTAGTTACAAGAAATACATAGCATTTTCTTTACTATCAAATTGGTGGTCTTTATAATAAGGATACAAAAGAGGGAATAAATTACATATGATAAAGAACAATAAGCCATTTCAAACCATTAGGAAAAAATAAATCTTGAGATAATTGTGCTTGTAAATACTAAGTGAAAACAGCAAGACAGAGACTTATGTTTACATTAACAGTTTGCAATGCTAAATCTGTGTGGAGAAATAACAGATAATTCAAATTTTTTGAATCATGTTTTTACCAAAAACCATATTACTGGTGTGCATTAGAGTGATAATTTTAGAAAGAAATTACTCCCCCCTTAACTTCTCTCAAAGTTACTTTTTTTGTTTGCAATACAATTATTTTTTATTTTTACAAACACTCCCTATTCCTGCTCCCCATCCTCTCTCCCCCATCTCTCTTAACCTCTAATCTGCTTTCTATCTTTGTGAATTAGCTATTTCTAGTCATCTCTTACAAGTGATGTCATACGATTGTTTTCTTTATGTGTCTTGCTTATTTCATGGAGCATAATGCTTTCAAGGTTCTTTCACGTTGCAGCATGTCTCATAACTTTACTTCTTCTTACGGCCAAATAATAGTCCATTGTACGTATATACCACATTTTGTTTATCCATTCATTTGTTGATGAACATTTGGGTTGTTTCCAGCTTTTGGCTATTGTGAATAATGCCGCTGTGAACACTGGTGTACAAGTATCTGCTTGCAACCCTGTCTTCACTATCTTCATTTATATATCTAGATGTGGGATTGCCTGGCCAAATGGTAACTCTATATTTAACTTTTTGAGGAACTACCATACTGGTTTCCACAGTTCCTGCACCATTTTATAACCCCACCAAAAATGCACTAGAGTTCTAATTTCTCCACATATTTTCCAATACTTATCTTCCATTTTTTTAAAATAATGAAACTTTTTATCTGAAAAAATTAAAAACCTACAGAAAATTTGCAAGGATATTACAAATTAAACATCTATATACCCTCACCTCTAGTCTCCCATGATTAACATTTTGCTCCATTTGTTCTCTTTGTCTCTGTCTTTGTCTCTCTCCCCATGCCTCCACATTATTATTCTTATTATTTTAAAAGTCATTTAGTGTAAGTTGCACAATCATTCCATTCACCTGTAAATATTTAGTGTTTGATAAACAGAACAATCTTTCACATAATCACATGGAATTCTCAAACTCAAAAAATTTAACAATGATACAATACCATTATCCAATATACAGTGAATATTTAAATTTTGCTGATTGTCCTAAAATTGTCCTAAAAAGTGACTTTTTCTCCAATCCACGACCCAATCTCAGATTGCACGTTACATTTAGATGTCCTCTCTCCTTAGCCTTTTCATCTGGAACAATCCTCAGCCTTTCATTGGTTGTCATGACCTTTGTCATTTTTGATGTGCTCAGGGCTATTGTTTTGTAGAATGCCCCTCAATGTGGGTGTGGTCACTTAAGATGATGTCGTTCAGATTTCTCCACTGCAAAGGTGTCTTCTACCCTTGTATTATAAGCAATCTATAAGCTGATACTTTGAGACTATGTAAATATCTAGTTTCTCCCAAATCTCACCCAATGATTAGAGTATTGTTATTGGAGTCAGTGTCTAGGTTCTTGGCTTCGTTGCAAGAAAGAATTCAAGGATGAGCCACAAATTAATTAACCAAGTAGAGAATTTATTAGGGGGTAAAGCAAGAAAACAGAAGTACACCTTTCAGAGTTGAAGGTGGGTATTCTCAAGGGAGAGAAATGCAAAGTTCTGTCCTGGGGTCCCCTGTTTTATGGGGGTACAGGACTCCAGGGTCTGTGCTGATTGGCATATTTAAGACAAAGCAGGGGAAATCTATTGGGTGGTTTGATTTGCTTAGGGGTGTGGGGGTTGATGTCCAGTGGTGACTTCTGGCTGCTGTCCACAAGCTCTGCAGGGCGGGTTGGCCAGCGGTGATTGGCTTCACTGTCCACTAGACATGAGGTAACCTGAAAGTGAGTGGGGGGAGGGGTGTAGCCCTTCCTGCCCCTTCCCTCTTTCCTGCCATGGAATGATGTCGCTGGCTGCCTTCTGATAATGCAGCCCTTGGGTGTGTGTGCTTGTAAGTTGACCCTTCCTAATTTGCTTGTGTGACTCGGCAGGCTGATGCTAATAAACAGACCTTTACCCCAGTTTCTCTGATTAGGTTTTCTGCCCCTTTCCTTTTTAGGTCCTTATTCTATCCTGCCTCAATATTCATTGATGGTTCTGGCCTGAATGAATTATTATTATGGTGTTTGCAAAGCAGTCATTTTCTAACTCCGTTATTCCTTCTTCAGTTATTAGTTGACCATCTACTGTAAGGAAGAGCTTTCCCTTCTACCTTACCCCTTTACTGTTTTAATAATTTGTTTTCTAATATCACTAAGTACTTACAGATTTTTTCTTTGTTCAGCAAGTTATAATCGATTACTGTCATTATTCATCTGGATGCTCAGTTTATCTTGGGTTTGTTCTGCAGCAGCCCCTTCAAACTAGTTCCTGGGTCCGTTTGGCATGTCCCTATCATTTTTTTTAGCAATTCCTTACCTTCTGGAATAAGATGTTCTGGGAGCATCTTGTACTTTTCTTGCTCTTCTAAGTAGCCCTGGCTATTTTTAGTGAGTCTGGCTATTTTTAACAAAGAAAGGAAGAGAGAGAAGAAGAGGGAATAATAGGGAAGAAGGAAGGGAAAGAGGAGGAGAGAAGGAGAGAGAAGGAAGGGAGGGAGAGAGGACCTTCAAAGTCCAAGTCCTCCACTTAAGAGAGTCACAAAGAGGCCTGGGGAGGAGGTGAACTTCTTGATATCCAGAGGAGTTTAATTTTAAATTCTCCATGTCTTGCTCTTTGGTGTTTTGCTTTGTGAAAGTTACACAGTCTGCCCTAAGGAGGCACATCAGCCCAGCATTTCTCCAATCTGAACTCAATAAAACCACAAGAATTTGAGCTCATACTATGACTCATCTCAAAATCAAGAGTTTGTGTATTTAACTTGTTTTTACCCTCATGTAAAAGAAAAGGTCTGATCTCATTATGGCTGCTTTTAACAAAATATGTTCATACACCCCCAGCTGAGAGAAATACATATTTCTAAAAGATGAAAGTACTGTATCTTGTTAATAACTTCCTTAAGCAAGAGAAAGCTATGCTCAATGTAGCTTTTCCATGCTCATTAAATAACTTTTATCCTGAGACCCAGCCATTTGGCTGAAAGACACATCTCTAAACAGATATCATTTGTGTCCATACTAGTGCTTGAAGTATGTGTGCATGTGTGGAGGAGAAACGATATGGAGGGAAATGGGGTTTGAGGAGGTGAGTAAATATCTAATAAGTTAGATTTTAGTTATCATGGTAATTTTGGTCTTTGAAATGCGTATCTCCTAGGACAGAAGTTCATAGCCTAGGGGTTTTTCAGAGTAGGGGGTGGCAAGAGAAAAGAAAAACATGGACAGAATGGACCACGTTTGAGCCCGAGAGGAATTAAGAAGCAATTTGGAATGGATCTCTAATTTTCATTGGTTATTGCAGTCCTCAAATATCTTGGGTGTCACATGATTTAGTTGGTGTTAGAACTGTGTTGCATGCAGAGCACATTTCAACAGTCAAAAAGAATTGGAAAGTAAATTGTACTTTTATGTCCTCGAGAGGCCTGAAATTAATCCACAATAAACTTACTAAAATGCTACTTCCTCCTAGACACTTTCCTCAACACAACAGTTGTTTAAGCACCTCCACCTCTCCCTCTGTCAAAGCACTCCCTTCTCACTTCCTCTGACTACGCCTATTATTGTGTGTGTGTGTGTGTGTGTGTGTATGCTTAGTGTCTCCCCAACAAAAAATTCCTCTTTGGTAAGGAGGGGAAAATGGGGTTGGTAAATTAATTAGATGGATTCTTTTGCAAGATAGATGAGAAGAAAGTCTATGAATATTCTGTTAATAATTTTGCCTCATAACATCAGTTAAATCATTTCACTTCCACATGCATGTTTTCATAGCTAAAACATTTGGATCCTAATTGGAATAAAGTGTTTTAAAGGCTGAAATGTATTCTATAAATCCAAGAATTTTTATTAAAGCAACTTCAAAAGGTCCATGAACCCTCTTAGATTGTCTGCAAAATTTTGTGTGGTTTTTCTGAGGGTGGGTCAGGGTGCATGGTTCACATCAGCTTTTCAAAGTAGAATCTAATCCCCACATGTTGGGGATTGAATCATGCCTCCCACAAGACATTAAAACCCTAATCCTTGATCCTTTGGGTGTGAACTCATTTGTATATGGGATCTTCAAAGATCTTATTAAGATGAGGTCGATTTGAATCAGGATGGTCCTTCATCCCATGTGATTGGATTTCTTATAAGCAAAGGAAATTTGGACATGGAACTAGAAGCCACAGGAAGAGACTAAAGAAGAGAGATGGCCATGTGATGAAGGGGGAGATTGATTGCTGGCAAGCCACCAGCAGAATGTTGAAGACTTCAGAGAAGGAATGGTTTGATACCTTATTTTGGAATCCTAGCTTCCAAAACTGAGAGACAACAAATTCTCATTTTTTTCATTGTTATAGCAGCCCTGGAAAACTAAGATAGTTTTTTGTGCCAGAATTGGTGTGTTACTGTGATAAATACCTTAAAATGTGGAAGGGGTTTTGAAATTGGGTAATGGGTTGAGACTGGAAGAATCTGCAGGGACTTGATAGAAAAGAGCTAGATTGCCTTGAAGTGACTGTTGGTAGAGATATGGACATTATAGGTGAATCTGGTGAGATCTCAGAAAGAAGTGAGGAAAGCTGTAAGAAAGTTTCTATTGTCTTAAAGAAAAAAGATATATATAATCATTAAAAGAGTGTTGGTAGAAATATGGGTGTCAAAGGTGCTTCTGGTGAGGCCTTAGAAGGAAATGATGAATGCATTACTGGAAACTTGAGGAAAGGCCAAATTATAAAGTGACAGAGAACTTGGTGAAAATGTGTTCTGATGTTGGATGGAAGGTTGTAAGTGTTGAACTTGGAGATTTAGCTAATGAAATTTCCATACAAAGTGTGGAAAATGTGACCTGTTTTTCCTTGCTGCTTATAGTAAAATGTGAGAGAAAAGAGATAAACTGAGGATCGAAATGTTAAGCAAAAAGGAACCAGTCTTGATGATTTTTAAAATTCTCAGCCTATCTGGATAGTATGCTCTGAGACTAGGGTCAGAAGTGGTCCTAATAGAGTCCTCCTTGAGCTCTTCAGAGGTGAGTTACCAGAGATTGGAATTCCACTTGAGTTTGTGGCTGAACAACCGTGTGCTGAAGAGATTAGATGTATAACTCATGGATCCAGTCAACCATCTCAGAGGCAGTGAGGAATGGAGATGCAATTTTCAAGAGAGATCCATGTAAAATCCTTTTGTCTGATGGCTTAGACCCCCCTTGAATTGCATGGAAAACCAAGAAAGTTTGTGAGAAATTTGTATGAACAGAAACACTGCTGACCTGGACTGAAAGAGATAGAGATGTGATGAAATGAAGAGATTTCCTCAGGCTGAGAGAAAAGAGGCTGTTGTCTCAGCATTTAGATTGGGCATAGCTGCCACTCTGATGCTTGGAGAGGGTGGGGCTGCCACTTCAGCAGGGCTGTAAGACAAAGCATCAAGCTACAAATTACTCTTAGACCTTGAAATCTAATGGAAATTTCTCTGCTCAGTTTCATACTTGCTTGGGAGTCATGAACCCTGCTTTCCCTTCAATTTCTCTCTTCTAGAATGGAAATGTCTATCCTATGACTGTTTCATCAATGTATTTTGGAAACAGATAACTTGTTTTCTAGATTTCACAGATCCACAGTGAAAGAAGAATTTTGTCCCATACTCATAACTAATTTAGATGAAATTTTGGACTTACAGTTATTATTGAAATGGCTTAAGTTTTTGGGATGTTGGGAAGGGGAAAGTGTATTTTTCATATGTGAAGAACATGTCTTTTGGAGGTCCAAAGGTGGACTGTTGGGGATTGAATCATGTTCCCCACAAGACATGTTCAAGTTCTAATCCCCAGTCCTGTGGAATTAGAATTCATTTGAAAATGGAATCTTCCAAGATCCCATTAAGATGAGAGGAATTTGAATCACGGTGGGCCTTAATCCAATATGACTAGATGCTTCATCAGCAAAGGAAATCTGGACAGAATTAGAAACCCCAGGAGGAGACCGAAAGGGACAATCATCATGTGATGGAGGCAGAGGTTGAGCCATGACCAGAATACTATAGCCTTTGGAGAAAGTGTGGCTTGCCAAAACCTTGATTTTGGACTTCTAGCCTCTAAAGCTATGAGACAACAAATTCCTGTTAGTTAGATTTGGCCAAGAATAGATCCAATGGGAAAGTGTATTTCATACATGGACCACTGAAGCTTTCATGATAAAATTCAGGATTATACTTATTCAAAAACAAGTAACTTTTTATTAATATAGCATGAATTAATTAATTTACCCTAGAATAATTGCTCCCAACATTTTCCTTGCAAAAGCAAAGAATGTTCACATTTTAATTAGCCTATGTGGCCTCTTAATGGATAACTTTATAAAATCCATTAGACTTTTTAATATGGAAATATCACATGGACTCTGTTTACTATGAGGTGGATCCTTGGGGAGATGGTCATCTCAGGGTGAGAACCTCTCTTCTGAAATGAACAATGTAGAAATACTAAATGAAGTAAGATATAGGAGGAAGAATGCCCTTTATAATTAACTGTTATTAAAGTCTAAGTAATCATAATTTTAACTTACTACATCTCAAGAACAATATCAACTTGTCCTGGGCTGCAATGCATCCCGATTGTCCATAGTTGGATACACTGTTGGAATATGATGCATGAATAGCACAAGGGGATTGGGAACCATCACAGACTCTGCCGCAAGGATGCTTTGGCTTAAATTCTCCTCCTCCAATCACTAGCTGGTAGTTCGGGCAAGTCGCTGAACCCATCAGTGCCTCACATTCTTCATCTCTATATTCAGGATGAGAAAAACATTATTGTGAGGATTAAATGAGTTAATATATTAGAAGGGTGCTTGGCTTAAAGTAAGTGCAATGAAATACTTGCTGTTTTGTGCTAACTTGGTGTGAATTGCTGTCACTTAAGGCATCAGTGTCTCTAAGCACAAATCCTTTGATCATCCCCTTCTGGGGCTCTCACAGATTCTTTGCTGCCCACCATTCACCTCATGATCCTCTACACAATCAGTAAAAACTGATCATCATCAGGAAAAGGCTACGATATTGTTGACTTACTTCCCCTTCCTAAAGTTGAAGATGAAGTTATTAAATCTCAATTCTTTTTTCTTTACTAAAAAATGCAAAAGAATTAATTCAAGCTGCTGCTAGACATGATGAGGGATCATAAAATATAGAGCTATTTCTAGTTGAAGTTTTTTTTTAAGGAATCAATCTTCCATTTGATTTATTTAAATCTATTTTGAATATATGAAAGAATTTCAAATATTGTTAAAGAGGTTAGGCCCTTCTGTCCCCCCATGTTTTCCTTCTTAATTCCCCTTCCCCCATCCTTGGATCTCCTCTTCTCCATGTTCTTAACTTGATAGGTAAAGTGCCAAAGTTAAAGGATTTCTTTTCTTCAATAACGGCAATTTACAGTATGGAGGATCTTACAATGGGCATGGTGTAAGCCCACAAACTGTCTTGGTTTAGTTTTGCTCATATGTCCCAATTCTTCCTGGGCCATCTTTTATCTATTTATCACATCCCTAAACCAAAAGATATGTAAGGCAATATTTTAGTTTGCCATGACAGAGCTGCCAATGCAAAGTGCCAGAAATGTGTTGGCTTTTATAAAGGGTATTTATTTGGGGTAAAAGCTTACAGTTTTGAGGTCTCTGAAATGTCCAAACCAAGGCACCATCAGAGATACTTTCAAATTCAAGCTGCCATGTGGTGAAGAGGGCTCCTGATCTCTGCCTTCCCCTGTGGGCTCACCGTCTCGGTACCCAGCTCCCAGAGTGCAGCTGTTGGGAACCAGGCATAAGGCTTGTCTCTTTCCAGGCCTCCTCTATCAGTCTCAGCTACTCCACTTCCTTCCCAAGTTCATCCGTGAGTTATCAGGGATATGGCTCATCTCTCCCTGGGCTTCAGCCACTTGAGCTTCTCGGGGTTTCTGTTTTCCTGCAATCCTCTCTCTTACATGGCAAGATCAATATAATATGGTGGCTCCCTTTTCCTGTATGTCTCCCTTTCTATCAAAGCCAAAAAGAGGGTGGAGACTCAACTTGAGTCATGCCTCACTGACATAATCCAATTGAAAGAGGAATGGATTAGTTCACAAATATAATCTTTCTCTCTTTGGGATTCATAAAAGAATTTCATACTGCCATAGGCAATATACTGTAGAAGGTATTGTCCTCTAGCAGCACAAATGTTCATTACATTAAGTTTTGTAAAAAAAAAAAAATTAGAATGTCACATTTGTTTCAGATCCTCCACGTGATTTGGACTCAGAGCATATAGTTACTTCCAAGCCTGGAAATAATGCCTGGAACAAAGGGGCAATGTTTACCACATTCTCCCATATTTTGGAGAATTCACTAATTTGAATTATATGAAAAAAATTTGTTATAAACTTGGAAATAAATATCATTTGTGGCCTATAAAACCATTGTTTCATGTAATTCTCCTAAATTGAACTTAAGTCACCATCAAAATAGGGGAGAACCCATGCTGCTTTGAAAGTGATTTGAGCTTAGCGGCCACAGTTGAGAAGCATGTCTGTGCTTATGGGTTTCATGCTTTTTAGTCCTCCTCATGCAGATGGGTAAACTAAGATCAAACTTATTCAGTAAATCATGGATTATTGAGTACAAAACTCTCTCTTTAAATCCTTGGCACAATGTTTTTGTTTCTAGACCCAATTACTGCCTGTTTAGGTTTCATCACAGAGTTTACACCAATGCATTCCACAGCATTGCTAGTGGAACTGGGAGTAAACATCGAAAGATTCTGCATGAAGTGGGAATCAGTTTAACCAACTATTGTAACCTTCAGATTCTTATACAAACATCATTGGTCTATCTAAGAATGTCTATCTGAAGACAAGATTTGTCCTTTCCCATCTTTTGAAAACAGCAGTAGAGACCACCTCAGAATCAGATGCTGCTGATTTTGACCTTGGAAGAAACAAGTATGTTTTCAAAGCTTCAAGGGATCCCAGAACACCAGAATTTTGGGGAAGCCATGGTGGTCCTTCCCAAAGAATCTTTCTTACCATAAACACAAGGTATGGCACTATAGATCAACTCCCATTTCAATAAATGAAAAATCTTCTGCATTTAACAGAAGGGGTTTTCAATCTCTAGTCACCTAGTTATTTTGAGCATCTTCACACTACCAACTTTCAGTGCAACAAAAAATCTGAATAGTCATGTGAAGTACTCTTAAGTGACATTTGGTCTGATGTGGGTCCCAACTGACGCAGTCACCGCCTGCCCTGGAGATGAGACATGGTGCTCAGCTCTGCAGGGAAGGGTTACCTGTCAACACCTTTCCCCTTTCCCATAAGTTACTTTCCCTACCCGCAACCCTAACCTGGTGACATATATTTGTCTTTTGCTTAAGAAGGTTGGGGTGGGCTTTATTTTTAAGAATTCTCTTATAATTCTTTCCCTGATAAAAAGTGTTTGACTGTGGCCAGAATCAGATAGGGTGTGGTGCTGAAAGAACATACTGGTAGTTTTGTAAATAAGACGGTGTGTGAGTTGGAGGCTCACAGACATAGGGGGCTAAACCAGAGAGAATGGCCCGCAGTGGACAGGAAGCTGTGGAGTCACAGATGTGGCCTCCATTTCTGTCCACAGTACGAGGAGAGGTACCAACATGGAGGACATCCTCTCTGTGGTTCAGAGATAGCACATGACAGACAAAAGACACGTCACCTATAGGCATTCCACTGTTTGGAGTGGCCCCTCAAATGATCTAACCATGTCAGACTTACAGGGTGGAGACTTGGTCATTTCTTACCTTTATTCCAATCCCATGTTACCCTACCTCTGAATAGCACAGATATAACATGACTTAAAAAGATATGCAATAAAAATGATACATTTTCTAAATGGGGGCAGGTGGGTTAAAACATCATGCAGTTGTTTTGAAAAGTTGGTAGCAAGATTTTTTATTTTTGTTTGTTTTCCAGAGGATGGGAGCAAAGTTCCTAGGGTAGTTAAGAGGGCTGGTGGATGCTGAGTTTAATGTAATTCTCTCTCTCAAATCAAAAGAGTCATCAAGAGAGACTTGCCCAATGGCTCCAAAGACTTAGTTGGAACAATGGTTGATGAAAATTATTGCAAAACAGAAATACAGCACCATGGAAATTTAGAGGGAGGCATATAGTTGTATGTCTTTGTACATCGTATGTATGAAACAGAATGATAAAAGTTAAAACAATGTTTTGGTAGTTGGTAGCCATTATACCAGGGGTATTTATTCTTAGCTTCTTCCTTCTAGCATTCAGTGTTTCTGTGGGTATAACTTTGAAAACATTTACATGGTTTTATAAAACTGTAACAGTCCAGTACAGAGGCAAATCGATAGAACCATACTGTCTAAAATAAATGGATTTTCCACGAATATAAACTGCTTAGAATTCCTACCATCATTGTACTTGTTTCTGTAAAGTAAATAAGATCAGAATTAGGACCTGGTGATCAAAGGGACACAGCATTATTTATAGTTTCCTACAATAGCAGCGGCTGGAAGGGCTATTATTGTTGCTCAGAAATGAAGACCATATGATTAGAGATGGTTTCTTTGATCATTTCTCTAAAGCAGTCCCATTGTCAGTGGACGGCTTTCCAGAAGACAGTATAAAACAACCCAGAAAATACAACACAAAAGGAAATTCAGTAAGGCTTCACTATGAGCAGACTTCAAAAGTCTTGCTGACAAATGTTTCAGGTTCAGCTGGGCACTGAGTGTGAATACCTACAGCACAATGGGGCTTTGTGACCTCCGGAATCCTGTTTCTCTGTTGCCAGCTTTGGGTAGGGCTTCAAGGAAGGGCACATCAAAAGCTTCTCTCAGGTTTCCACTTGAAGAAATATATAAACTGTAAGAATCAGAGGAAGGACAGCAGGTTGAAAAAAAATCAGGGCTGTTCCATCATGGATTGTTCAGACGTATTGAATTGCTTAACTTTCAGCCGACCTCCTTGAAATTCCTATACCGTTTTTTACAAGCACTTGTCCTCTAGAGGTAGACACAATCCTTAGCCTCTGTACAGTTATCAGGTTTTCCTAAGAAGAGATAAAGAGGTGCCTTTTACTTGTCCACACATAACCTGCCACCTTTGTAGGAGGCCTCTAGTTATTCAGAGGCTCCTTCCTTCTCATCTCTGGTCAGTCTCTGAGTCAACAGCCTCAGGGGCCACACCAGCAAGAGATGTGGAGGACATGCAGCTAATGTGTGTGTCTACGAATGTAGAGATTTATGGTGCATTTCTTTCAACTGTGCCCCAAAGCCAATTCGACATGAAGCACAGCGCTGGGAAATGGAAGATATGTCATTATGAATACTTAACTCATGACTACTGAAAAACTCTTGTCAGTTAAATCCATGTTCTAATACACTGATTCATGTTTCTAATTTGTTTCCCTTTATTGGTGTATAGAGAAAGCATTGAAGAGCAACTCTAGAAAACGTGAACTTTTTGACTAAACTCTGGGAGAGTCGTGTGATAACAAATGGGAAGGGAAAGCATGAGCTCTTGGCACAGAATGGGATAGACAAAAGCTTTTGCTGTCATTCTCATCATGGCTAGGAGAGAAAAAAGGAAGTGGGGACTCTTCTCGGGCAAGGCAGTGCAAGCTGAGGTCTGCTGGGAGTCTGGGCCAGCACCCTCAAACTCCAAGAAACAGTGAAAAATAGGTAGAAAGGAAAGAAGGTAAATGGCACCCAGAGGTGAGAACACAGGTGGGTCCATTTCCAATGGCTCATAGAAAAGCCACTTACCCCTGAAACAGTAGACAGGTGAGGGTGATGGGAGTGCTGGCGCAGCTGGGGCAGGTGAGGGGCTATGGAGAGTGTGGGTTGAGCTGGGGCAAGTGAGAGGAGTGAGGACTGTGGGCTGAGCTGGGACAGGGGGTTGC
>JAQZBX010032455.1:0-12002 GCA_029593785.1 Cabassous unicinctus
TTGTATTTCAGAACTTTTGCTTTTTAAAATCTCTGCTGAAAACTCCCTTTGGGTGATTAGAAGTGAATTGCCTATTTTGTGCAATGGAGCAATTATTTCTTAAATGGCCACTTAGAAGGAATTAGTAATTTCCAACGAACATACATGAGTGATGTATGTTCGTTGCACTGAGAAGATCAGACTCAAAGTATTTATTGTGACAATAAAAATCAGAGTTCTAGGCAAAATTTATCAGTTTTTAAAATGTTATATGCAAGTATAGAAGTAGAATAAGTGATAGATAAGAATATCTAGTTTGAGATGAAAAAAGCTTGTCTATAAAAAGCGTTCTGCCTTTTCCAAGGAAAGAGAAAATCAGCTACTCTTGTAACGGACTAATATTTAGATTGTCGCTGGGCGAGAAAATTGCATGGTCAGTGCTCAAGAAATGTGGCCACCCAAGATTTCATCCAGCGTCTTCAGAAGACTGCCACTGGGTGGTAGTAGAGTCACAGTTACTTTTAGTCCACAAAGGACTTTTGAGTCATCTCATCTACAGGGATGAATAACCACGAATTAAAAACCACTATTTTGTACAAAAGTAGAATGTATATTAGGCAGCAGGGATTGCAAAATCTGAGAATTACAAGAGAGCTAAAAAACCATCTACTCTCTCTTTTCTTCCCCAAATTGAAATTCTTTACATAGCTTCTCTATAAAATGGACTGTAATCTAACTAAATACTTGTAATGATATAAATCTCACTACTCTGTAAGGCAGCCTGCCCATGCTTGAATATCTCTTAGCACTGGGAAATCCTTTCTTGTCTTTATCTAAAATCTGCTTGCCTAGGACAGCTCACTCCTTTTGCCACATTCTGGGTAATGGTGCTAAAACGCCTCTGCCTTTCCCCTACCATTCACCTCTGCTACCTGCTAGATACTGGGATGTGTTATTTTCCCGTTTTCAAGCTGCTTACTGGCTGTTACCTCCTATATCTTGAGGCAAGCAGAATTTATAGCAATGATTGTTTTTTGTTTATCTAGTATTGTTTCCCCTTTTAAAATTCTCCATTGACTGAAATAGCAAAATAATGTGTATTTCAAGTAAGCAAGAAGCTGATGAGATTATCAAGTCAACTTTTAGAAGAATTCCTTTATAAATTCATGTTTATAAAGGAAACAAAAAGAATGGGTGGAACTCATAGCTTTGTAGACAAATGGAAGAGCTTTTGTCCTCTTGAGGAACTAATTTTAAGTTGAAGATGCAACTATAATTTTGTTTTATTTTTCAGATTACGCTAGATGTGCTGGCTGATATGGGTCATGAAGAGTTGAAAGAAATAGGCATCAATGCATATGGACACCGCCACAAATTAATTAAAGGAGTAGAAAGACTTTTAGGTGGACAACAAGGTAAGCTACTCAGAAAAAAAAGTAAATTTCAGCAATATCAGGACAAGATAGCTGTCAGGCTGGCGTTTAAACTCAGACAGTCTGACCCCAGAGCCCATGTGCTTAAACGGCATAGCTCACCCTCTGGTTGCTTAAGTCAGAAATCTGAGAGTCATTCTTCCCTCTTCCCCACCCTTTATACCCTAAATATCTCTGGAATCTCTATACCTCTGTCCTTCCCCATTGCTAGCACCCAAATCGAAGCCACCACCATCTTTCCCTTGGACTGTCACACCCACCTTCCAGCTTATCTCCCTCGCCTACCTCCATACATTCTCTACACTGTAACCAGAGGACTGTTTACAAAATGAGTATATGATTGTATCACTCCTTTGCTTAAAACCCTTAAATAAAATTCTGTTGCTTTTAGGATAAAATTGGACATTCATAACACATGGCTTTTCATAATCTGACCTTTCTCTCTTACCTCTTAAACTTTTCTCCCTCCCTCACACTGCTCAACTCAGGTTTTTTCCATTGTACTTTGTTGTTAGAAGCCTCTGATCTTTTTCTTTTGTGTGCCTCCATGTTTACCATTTCACTGTTAGAAATATTTTCACTTCTAGGAAGCAGAAGAAGAGAAAGGAAATAGCTCGGGTTATCAGTCTACAGGGTTAATAAAATTGCAAGAATGACATGAAACTAAAAGTTAGACAGAAGGTTTTAAGCCTGAGCCTTGCTTCTTTATATTTTAGTCCATTCCCTGAAATTAACAAGGACAGTGTATTTTGAAATGTATTGTAAATGACCATTTCAATCCATTTCACAGAGTTTTTAGGGGGTAATTCTTGTTTCTTAGACCTAGATTGTCATTTTAGTACCAGACACAGCTTCTTGTATGTTCATAATTAAATTCAGTTCAACAAATAATTATTCAGTCCTGCTCTGCATACAAGGAACTCTGCAAGAATAGATAAAATTGATCCCCAACACATTTGTGATTTTTCTCATGTCTTTTGATGTATTTATTTAATAAAACCTTATTAGGTTCACTTTGCAAATAATTTAGGCTTGCTCCAGAATGTCAATTACTTACTAGAAGTTATCGCCTAAAATAAATCCTGAGTACTGTGGAGTTCTGCTTCATGTGTTAATTTTTCTCCCCTGCAGGCACCAATCCTTATTTGACATTTCACTGTGTTAATCAGGGAACTATTTTGCTGGATCTTGCTCCAGAAGATAAGGAATATCAGTCTGTAGAAGAAGAGGTAAAGTACATCAACATGTTTTGATTACCTTTTCCTGAAATCTGTGGTCAAACTTGTTCTTCCAGAAGAGGTAAACTAGTCTTACATGACTGAGGTAATGTGTCTATCTATCATTCTATCTCCCTTAGCCATTGAGGTGGAATATTGCCAAAATTAAAATGACTATGGATTAGAACTATGCCACCTTACTTTTGCATTTTAAGCCTAGGGTTTCAGCTGAATGAGGCAGATCTGTCTTTTTATTCTGGAGACTTTCTTGAAACTCATGCATGAACCCTATTAGAACTGTTTTCTTATAATGTTAGAATGCTACCGAAGAATAATATGGGGTAAAACTCTTGCCTCATAGATAGGAAATATCTCATCTTTATTTGTATACAAAGTTATAAAATGTGATGAAAGAGTAATATGCCTAATTTTCATGTATGCTTATGAAATCTGCCTCATAACTCTGAGTCACATTTCATTTCTCCAATTACAATTCTTTTAAAGCATGATAGTACGGCTATTTGTATGAACCACCTAGTAGATAGATGCCATCAAAATTACGTCTGTACTGATGGCTTTTGCCTCACTTCTTATCCAAAATAAAGTGCCTGGTAATAAGTAAACTGCCTAAATACCTAAGCAGAGAAAAATGTGCCTACGTTTTTGTTTCTGTTTGTTGTTGTTGTTGGTTTGTTTTAATTTGTACACATATTTCCATTCCTATGCTAGGGAATCACATTAAGTAGTTTATTAGGAAAACAGCGTGTCTTCTACGCTCTTATTGCCTCGTTACTCTCCTAATAGTTAATAAATTCCAATAATTATGTCAAAACTGGGGTGAACAACTCCATAAATGGAGCAGTGAGATAGAGAATTAACTCTACGAATCAATTCCAGGAGAAACTTAGATCTTTTAAAACAATTTTCTGTTCCATACTAATTCTTTTTAATTGGGGGAGTAGAAGAAGGATAAGTAGTGGTCAGGAGAAAGTTACTCTACTTAGTTGCACATTATATTCAACTTCTCCTGGTTTGTGATCCCAAATTAAAGAATATTGGGATAATCTGGGACATTTCACCTAGGGAACAAAATTTTGATTTTTAAAGTGTCTTTATATTGTTAACAATGGTCCAATGTGGTATTAATTGGCTATAAGGAGTTTTTGTTTCTTCTAGTCTACAGTGTTGCTTCTCATTCTCAGTAACATGAAATAGTAGTAAAGATGATTTAATGTGATACTTTATCTATACATTTCCCCATTGTGTTTTCAGAAAATCCTTTCAATGTTTTTATTATAAAATCAGTAGAAAAGTCATTAAGTTTAATATTTATGTCTGTGACTATTTTTTTCATCAGAAATACTTAAACCACTAAACTTATTGATCAGTTTCTATTAAACTCCTGTTTCTTTATGAGATCTAGTCTTAGACTCATCAGTGAAAGACTATAATAAAATTGAAACATTGAAAACAATAGAAGGAACGTCTTTAGAATTGTATACTGGAGTATTTTTATAAAGTTAGGTGTTTTATTTTGTTCTGTAGATGCAGAGTACAATCCGAGAACACAGAGATGGTGGTAATGCTGGAGGCATCTTCAACAGATACAATGTCATTCGGGTAAGTTTAAAATTTTTCAGGGTAAAAATGGATTACAAGTCTTGCCTGAAAATCAAATCTAGACAATGAAAAAAAATTTTAAATCATATCTCATTTTTTCAAGCTGTCAAAGATAATCAGTTACCTGTTGTTCTGAAGTGAGGTGTCACTTTCCTCACTACTGCATGACCTCTAGTTACTCAAGGACCATACTTCACTAGAAATATTGACACTCTGGAAACACCAGCACTCCAAACAGAAGGCTAGGTCAGCTTGGATTGGTGATGCATGAATGAATATGGGCCTCCGTGCTCATTGCCAAATTTAGACCGTAGCTGACAGGACCATGTAAAAGTAGCATTGAAGGCCTGGCTTTTCTATCTAATTGAGTCGGTGACTATATCAGAATGCATGTATCCTTTAACTTCAGTGTCTTACTTTATAATATGGGATAGATGAGTATCATATCCTTTTTTCAAAGGGGTGGGTATCATGAAGATGAGTTAAAATCTGTGGGAATTGGTTTAGCCCATAGTTGTAATGCTGGTGGATGTTAAAATTACCTGGGGAGCTTTTTAAGAAGATACAGGCCTGACCCCCTAATATTTAATAAGTCTGGAGAGGGGTCTAGGAGTAAACATTTAAAACCCCTGATGTGATTTTGAGGTACAGCCAGGTCTGGTGCAGAATAGCAAAAACCCTAATTGAAAACTATGTCACTAAAAGCAAGCGTATTAATCAAATTGACACTGACATGATAGGCTTCTCATGTTTAAATAAATTATTTTAAAAATAAATTTAACCAAACAAAACAAAAACTGAACCTCCCTAAAAGAAACCATACTTTTTTCGTGTTAACTCATCAACTGCTAATTAACAAGCATTTCATTGATAATTGGCTTCTTTCTTCTTCTTCCTTAAAGATTCAAAAAGTTGTCAATAAGAAGTTGAGGGAGCGATTTTGTCACAGACAAAAGGAGGTGTCGGAGGAAAATCATAACCATCACAATGAGCGCATGTTATTCCATGGTAAGTATCGTGGCATCAATTCTAGACACCTCTCTGGGCTTTGCAAATTTTGATAAAGTGTAAAACCTATGTTAATGACTCAGTTAGGGATGTCTTTTTAAAAAACTGGTTTGTTTTGATTTTTTCCCCAAATAATAATACTTATTTGATACCTGCTTTCTAAGGCATTACATGTTGGTACATGCTTTCCAAGGCATGTACAATGAAAACAATTTATCTGACATTGTTTGAAAACTCTGGATTGCAAGTTGAGTTATCCAGATAGTGAAGTGCTTTTATTGTGATTTAGTATACTTGTTTTTGTTTATCAGATTATCTATGCTTGCTTAAAGTAAGATTGGGTATAAAATAGTCTGTATTTTTTAAGCCACATGTACTTTGTGATCTAAAATTTTTTGTCATCACATGCAAAATCCATATACCATTTTTGCTGGGCAAATCCTATGGGTCACTGTTAAGATTCTAGTACATTATAACAATTTATATATGATAGACCATCTTACAAGATAAACTTCATTTACACACTATTAATTACTTAATATTGAACCACCAAATGCAAAAAGTATGCAGCTAATTGAGATTCCAGAAAAGTGTTCAAAAACTAATCGTGCTATTTATATTTTTAGGTTCTCCTTTCATTAATGCCATTATTCATAAAGGGTTTGATGAACGACATGCATACATAGGAGGAATGTTTGGAGCCGGGATTTATTTTGCCGAAAACTCCTCTAAAAGCAACCAGTATGTCTATGGAATTGGAGGTGGAACAGGCTGCCCCACGCACAAAGATAGGTCATGTTACATATGTCACAGGTGAGCCCCTTGCCTTTACTGTGATGGTTGCCATCTTCGGGTCCTGCAGCAAATTAGTTTCTGTGGGTCTACAAAATTCACGTGTTATCATCAGCCTTACTTCCTAATAGATCAGACTGGTTTGGGGGTTGGGTAGGAGGAGATAGAGTAAGGAGCCATATTCTAATCAGCCTCTACCCCAGCAGGAGCAGAGCCAATAACAGAGTAAAACCCAGTTAGAGCAAATCTTGGAGTTAATAGCAAACAAATGAATATTAGCTTTGTACATGGAATTTTAAAAATCAGAGAGAAATTGGGGAGAATAATAGTACACTATTCTGAAGTCAGTGAAGAAAATACTATTCCCTTCCTTGCCAATGGAAAAATACGAAATAATACTTTACTAAGGTTGGAATTTATTACATTTCTCTTTAATCAGATGCATTGTTTTTGCAAAGTCGGGATAATGAAGAATCTTGTGATTCATTTAAAGTCTTTTAAAAAACCCATGTAACCTTGAAATTCATTATATTTGTTGACTTTAAAATATACATTTCTCAGTTATGTTATTTAAAAAATTGTAACCATCAGCACTTCTAAGATGGATGCTGTATGTCCAGAAGGAAACTTCTTTCCATTTGTGGTCAGTAACACAAAAAATTCCCAAGGACATGTAGCATGCAAAAGTTCTTCTTTGCTGCTTCAAACCTAACTCTAATGGAGACAAAATGAACATAAATGAGGATTAACAGTCACTCCTTAAAATTAGCCACACAAGTTTATGTCTTAACTAGGGTTTCCTAGAAAACAGAGCCTGAAGCAAAAGCTTATGTATGAATACTTAATTGGCAAGTGCAATGCCAGGGAAGCAGGAATGAGGGCACAAAAAGAAGTGAGGTGGGGAAGGAGGCAGAGCAAGTATAGTGGGGTGCATTCATGAGCTGGCCACAGCTGTATAACAAGGGCAGTTGAGTGCTCAGTCCGTGAGATGTCTTCAGAGAGGCTGTGTGAACATCGCAGAACAGTACATCAGTAGAAGACAGATGGATTTTTCTGCAGGCTCCTGTCTTGCATTGGTCAAAATTTGCCCCCCCAGGGCATCAGTTCCTCCACATTTGGGACCTGCTTTCCCTGCAGCATTGCACCACAGTGCACGAGGCAAGCCAGAGTACAGGTGTGAGCCAGCAGCTCACTCCCCATGCCTGTCTGCAGCCTGCCCCCTTCCGGGCTGGCTGGGCAGGTTCTGTAGATTCTCCTGCCTGCGCAGCAACCGGGAAGTCCTGGGGCAGGAAGCAGAAGGCTGGAGGCAAGGACCTGTCAGATAAGTTTTGTGTGACATGACGACTGGAAGTAGCCATGGCAGAGGGCCCAGCTGGCCAAGTGGGCGGAGTCCAGTGGCACTGTAGCACTGCCACAATGGCTCTCAAAAAGCCTCCCTCTAATGTAGAGTCCCTCTGGGATCTCTGAAAGACAGCAGCTGATACCAAGGCAGCGTCCTGGAGCACCCTGGCTGTCCTCAAGCTAAAAAGGCATTCTGAGCAGGTGCCGCTACTGGGTCCAGCCCAATCCTCAGTGGACTTAAAATAATACCTCTGATTGCTCATAATGCAAAGATCATACGACACTACTAAAAAACATTTTCACCGTGGGACGAGCCTTATTGGTTAGGTGAAGTATGTTTATTGTTTATAAAAGAGGCTGGCAACTTTTTCTGTAATGGGTTAGGTAAATATTTTAGGCTTTGTGGGCTGGACGGTCCCTGTCACAGCACTCACATCTGCTCTTGTAGTGTGAGAGCAGCCGGTCGTAATATGTACATGAAGGGTGGCTGTGTTTCAGTAAAACTTTACTCACACAAACACGTGGCAGGCTGCAGCTTGCCACCTCCTGGTTTTTATACTGCTTCCTTACTTGACTCCCAATCAACCTTTCTTCCCCTCTATAATATTTAACATCTGCTTCAATTCATGTTTCATCCAAGTAGTGTAGTTTCCACCCATACTTATAATTATGATTTACTTTTCTTATTACTATGTATCTCACCCTATTTTTAAAATTTTTTCCTTTCAATAAGTAAACCTGGTCTTAATTTCATGCATCTTTTCCATATGCTTATTTTCTTCACTTTCCACCTGTTCATCCACACAAGAACTCAATTTTTTGCTGGTATTTCTCTTTTTCCACTACCAAAACTTCCTGCCACCTAGTCTCTATAGGTACAACCTAAGTACACTAAAACTACTTGAAACTCTTTTAAGTGTAACTTTTGAACCTGGTAAGTGTTAATAGTGAATCAGTATAATATCAAATCCCATTTTTTGCTTAAGTTTGAGAGTGCCATTTAAATTGGCTTACCTTGTGTTAATTTTTTTTTAAGCGATGAATCAGACAGTTATATTGCTCTAAGATTTAAAACTTCCTTCAAAGCATTGCCTTCATTTTTCCTTTAGACAAATGCTTTTCTGTAGAGTGACCCTTGGAAAGTCCTTTCTGCAATTCAGCACCATGAAAATGGCTCATGCCCCTCCAGGACACCACTCAGTGATTGGCAGACCAAGTGTGAATGGGCTGGCATACGCTGAATACGTCATCTACAGAGGAGAACAGGTATGTGGCTGCTCAAGTGGTCATCACCAAGCTCCTAAATGTGCCATTACAGAGTATGGAGAATTCATGCCCTGTAAGAATTTGACAACCGTTTAATGAAATAGTACACTGTATATTCTGATAACATTAGATACTTCAGGTAAAAAGGAACGTGTCAAAATGATTCTGTGGCATCAGTCTGTTCACACAGAATCTATCAATCAGCCAAGTAACAGTGTGAACAAGAGGACAGCTAAAAGCAGGGTTGGGACCTCATGCTGTTCTGGAGGCCTGCTGTTCTGAATTAATACCTTGTATTGCGTTGTGCCAACATGGCAGTGGGAAGCTAAGAGCAGCTGCCATCCTCCTCAGGGATATACTTGCCCCAGGGTGTTCGCATGGATTGAATCTACAATTCTGACCATAGTACTTCATAGAAGTCTACTTTTCTGAGTCGTAAAGCTGTGGTACAAGTAATACCACCATGTGCTTGAGACTTTAAAATAAAATTGTCAATGAACAGGAAAACTTTGTGTCAAGTTTTCAATCTGGACCTTAATTGCCACAATACTGCTAAATGTCTGCCAATTTTTAATTTAAAAAATCAAATTTGTCTGGACCTAATTGATTTCAAATGAAATCAATACCATAAACACAATAAAGGAAATGGAAAGAGCTAAATCCATAAACACAATAAAGGAAATGGAAAGAACTAAATCCCAGTAACCCATGAAAACAATATTTAACTGGATGCCCTCAGTATTGGGCTGTGGGGTGTAGAGTAGGGAGGAGGATTGCAAACAAATTGTGGTGCATTATAGAATCAAGCAGATGAGTAAGTGTGTCGATGTCAGGAACCAGGGTGCTTATGTAGAAGAAGGGGCACACGGATGTGGAATGGCGGTCGGTAAGAAAGGCTCCTGTAGGGATGGACTGAGAATGGAGGCATCAGTATGAACTCATGCTTGCAAATTATTGTGTGCACATGTACATATATAAATGTATGTAGATGTGCATGTATAAGTTTATATGTAAGCATGTGTATGTGTGTCTGTGTATACACATATGTAAAAATGTGGCTATGTTTCTTAGCTAGCTGCTGAAAACAAAGAAACCTCAATAGCAATAAACACACCTAAAGCCCAGATCTTTTCTCTAATACCATTCCCCACTAAATGGAATCAGGGTTCCTTAAAGAAACAGCTAATTCCAGGACTGGGTCAGATAGCTATACAAGATGAGCCTGGACTATCCTGATATGACAGAAAGTAATGAAGTGTAAAAAGAGAAAAAAAAAACATGGGTGTATGTCACAGAAACATGGAAGGCAGCGTGAAGGAGCTCCCACTGGCCAAATCTTGGATAATTTCCACACCAAAGTAAGTACTGTAATGAATTTTAAACCTCTGAACAAAATAGGAATTCATGTACTGACAATAAGTAGATGAATAAATAAATGTCAGAAAGGAGGGCTCTTGCTGTCAGGAAAATGCCAAGAGCGGATGGGTAAATGTGGTGGGGATACTTGAGTTGAAAAATCATCATTTTGCAACTATAGTCGTAAAGATTAGATCAGCCAAGAATCATCAATGGATGCTACATCTAGGGGGAAATTTTGATGAGTAGAAGGATATTTGCATAGACTTCTTATTAGCTACAAAACAGAAAAATAAAAACTAAAAATTATACATTAGAGAAAGGGGTCCATAACTTGACCAGATGACCAAAATTAACATCACCAATGAGGCATAGATGGACATATAGTGTACCTCCAGATGTGATATTCTGAGAAAGGTGCAGCATCATCTCTTCAGTATTCCAGCCAAGACTGCATAATCTCAGTCTAGTCAAAATGAAGAATGTTCTGGTTTGTTTTTTGTTTTGTTTTTTTAATGTAGCAACACTGTATTCTTCAAAAAATGTCAATATTATAAAAGACAAGGGCTATGAAAACTTTCCAGATTAAATGAGGCATAAGAGACATGACAAATAAGTGAAGGTCCAGCCCCTAAACTGGATCTGGTATCAGAAGGGATACTAGATAAAATTGGAACATGAATGGTAGGTAGATAAAAGTATTGTATCAGTGTAAATTTATGAGGTGATAATAGTACTGCGCTTATGTGAAAGAACACCCGTTATTCTGAGGAAGTAAATACTGGTGTGGCAGAAAAACAGAAATACTGGGTAGTCAATCAGGTTGTTTAATGATGAAGAAAAGTCTATATTCGTTACCATTACCTATGCATTGAATATCTACTATGTACAAACCATCTGATGTGAGAAGTGGGCCCTGCTATAAAGAGCTTACTATCTTGTTGCGGAGGAGATAAGCCAGACACAGAAAAAGCAGAATTTGAAAAGCTGGCATAGTCTGTGTCAAAATATAAGTGGGACGCCCACTCCTGCTTTTGTCCAAAGAAGCTTAAATATCTATAATGCTTTGTATGATTCATTCAAATGCCACCTTAGAATGGTTTCAAGAATTAAGCAGAGTATAAATTATAAGAAAATAAAACTACAGACTATTCAGTTATTGAACTTCAGATTGGAAAATCAGGAGAGTTGGGACTGTCAATTTTGGTTACCCAACTAGATATACTAAAGATAACCATTTCCATTTTTAACACAAACTAAAGCAGACTGGAATTTTGGAAAATAATATTATATTATGAGTGCTAATGATTCCTTATATACAGTTGCAACTTTTCAAGCCACATTTACATTTTCTGTTCTTTTTATCCTCCACCTCTTCAAGAGAGGCTAGTCTTTAATAAATGATAGTGATAGCAACTAAATGTAATAATGAATACTACTTGGATTTTTACTATGCCCAACCTAGTCTAAGATCTTTATATTTAATCCTCACAAAAATCGTAGTGGTGGTATTATTCCCGTGTATAGATGAGGAAAACTGAAGCCCAAACATGTAACAGTTTCTGCCTCCTAAGATCAGAGGTATAAAATTATAAAGAAATAATTCAGTAAACCGATCACGTTTGTTTCTGCATTTTAAATATTAAACAATCTATAGTTGTTGTTGTTTTTCTTATCCTTCATTCCTTTCATCTTATTCCATTGCAAGTAGTTGGTAGGTTAGCATTCGATAAATTATTTGGGGCCCAAAAACACTTAGCTCACCAAGGAGCACTATATTTCAGCACAGACCACTCTGAAATACTGAGTCTAGTTTCCTAAGTTCACAGAAATAGCTCAGGAACTACTTTGGCATATGAATAGAAAAGATCACCATTTTATCATTGTGTTAAGAGTTGAAGAATTCTGATGTAGTGTACAAACAACATTTTTTTTTGCCTCCCTCCTTCCAGTAGCTGTCTTCCATAGTGATTTTTGACTAAGATTTATG
>JAQZBX010032455.1:12102-25947 GCA_029593785.1 Cabassous unicinctus
GCTCACCTCACAGAGGTGAGGTGCAAAAGGAGAGATTCCTGCTGCCCTCGTGAAGCTTAGTGTTCCTGTTTATGGCGTGTAGCTCTCTAATGATGGCTGAATGCAGTGTAACATTAAGGAAAGATGAATTTACAGCAGTCAAAGTAGGAAAACATCTTAACAGTTCTCTAGATTGTAGGATTTATACATGTTTATATACAGAGAAGTACGTGGCTCTCCTCATTATTCAGGCACCTATTAATTGGCTGCCCTGCGTACAATATTAGTTAGGATCAACAGCCTGTGAGGCTCCCACATTAATTAAGGCTTTAATTTAATGCCAAAAGGGTGATTTGCTTTTCTTCCTGTCCTTTCCAGGCATACCCGGAGTATCTTATCACATACCAGATCATGAAGCCAGAAGCTCCTTCACAGACCGCAGCGGCAGCAGAGCAGAAGACCTAGTGAATGCCCACTGGTAAAGGCCCGATCGGATTAAAGCCTGGGACTGGATGGCTTTGATTGTTTGCAACAACAAAAATCAACATTCTCTAAATCCCTGACAGCCTAGAAATAAGCTGTTGGTCTTCTATAAAGCATTGCTATAGTGATGAATTTAGTATGAGTAACTGATACATACTCAACTGCTACTGTTCCCATTGAGGAAATGTTTACAGGGGCGGCCTTTTAACATATCTCAGGCTCATTTTCATGCAGTTATCCATTTCTAAAACAATATGGCTTTGATCTAGACTTGGAAATGGAAAAAAAGAAAACATAACCAATACTGTTCCAAATGTTCCAAATCCACACACTACATTAGCTTTATTTGTTAAATATAGCACGGGTGTATATCACAAAAATATGCATATAATAGGCCATTTTTCATTTTTTCCAAACATGTATCATTGGCTTTTTTTTGTTTTGTTTTGTTACTTTGAAAATGAGCCAGAGCCTTCTTGAGGATATTTTGCACAAAGTCACACCGACTGAAATCATTAGAATTGCAACCCAGGCTTTTGAGCAGGAGTTAGTTTCTTTCCCCTCTCCCCCCACCCTTTGATTTTATTTTATAATTGTGTTTCTTGTAAATGTAATTTTTTAAGTTTTGGTTTCCTTTAATTAATTGGCCAGTCTTATAAGGGAAGGACACAAACGTCAGCCTGATTAAGGAGCTCCCAAGTTGCGAGAAGTCAAAGCCCAGTGCACGCCCGCTTCAGAGGTGTGCAGGACAGTGCCGGTGACAAAGGCAAAGCACCATCAGGGACCTCGTCGAGTGACGCTGTTGTGACGGTCAGAGGTGAAGCGAGTAGGAGGCTGTGAAGAAGCGGCAGCGTTCAGGAGGGAGCAGACAAGGATCGAGAGGACTCCTACGCTGCCCTCTGCTTACTCCGTAGCACCACGATTGTCCCCCATCAGCTGCCTTCTCCAAATTCAGCAGAATGCTTGTACTTCATTACAGTCACAAGAGTATTACTTTACTGTTTCTTTAGTTGGGAAAGGCAAGGTTTAAATCCTGCTTAGTGGACAGATACACACAAATGCAAGAACGATTTAATTCCAGCTTTGGGGTTTATTTTGAGTGAGGTGCTTCAAAGATTTATATAAGTCCCTTCACTAAATTTTTGAACCCTTTCTTCAAACTTAATGTATTTAGACAAGCGGAGCAGAACCTGAAACCAAAGCCCTTCCAGCTATTTTTTTTAGAATGTGATTTAAAAAAAAAACAAAAAACACCATTCTGGTTTTTGTGGGAAATTACTGCTTTGTTTTGCTGGTTTTAATCAGTATTTGCCAAGTGCATTTTGACACTTATAGAAAATTATCCATCATACTTACCCTATATTTGCCCTTTTCACCTGAACTAAATATCCAATTGAGTGCATTATTTATTTACTTTTACATGTTGTGGACCTACTTAGCTTGAAGCAAAAGTAATATGAAAGTGGTAAAAACCTAAGAAAAATGGTGTGACACAAGCTTTCCATTTCAACTTAAAGTCCAGAAGACTAATTTGGTGTGGTTTTTTGGTTGTTTTGTTTTGTTTTGTTTTGTTTTATTTTTGTTTATTTTGATATGGGCTGATTGAGCTGTGGCATCATTTAATCTCCTGAAGAAAAATAAAATTATTACATGCAAAAATTCTAGAAATAGGCTCTTAAAATATATACTTTGCTTTCTTTTTGGCTTGAATCCAATGCTAGAACTAGGCATCCAGAGCTAGTCTGAGTTTTATAGCAGAGTGTTGCATGGGTCCTCAGAATTCATCAGGAACTAGCCTCAATTTTGCTTCTATTGAAGTTTCAGTGACCCAAGCAGGGCGTTTGTATCTCGGCTACTTGTTTAATAGCACTAGAATTCAATATGAAGCTTTGAAGTTTGATATTCATTAAGAGGATTTTTTCCTCCTTTTCTTTTTTGCCATATGTAACAAAGGTTTGAAGAAATTGCCATCAACATAGTTTTCAGTAGCTGTGAAGGTGTATATTACTTGCCTCCCTACTTAGATATAGTTTAAAATGGTCAACACAGCCATGATTTTTAGTTAAGTAAAAGGGTTAATATGGTGTAGATATTGAAAGCTTTGTAGCGTCATTAAAAAGATAAGCCACTACCTGATTGTGATGGTATGTCGTTTCCATTGTACTAACTAGATTATTGACTGTGCCGGTTTTAAACTTGGACCCTTGCGCTTGAGAAGTTAAACTGTGGTTCACCATTTAAACCGCCAGTGTTACATATCTGATGTTCTATGTGCCGAGTAAAGGTACTGTGTAAGGAAGACACTTGCAGTGGTTCTTGTCTTGTAATGATTCAAATATATAGTAGCGCTTGGAAGAATGTGCATCTGCTATTCATCTGCAAAAGTGAATGGGTTAATTTAATATCACAGGAACCAAATACTTTTTTTTTCAGAACTTGAAGACCAAAGGTCACCACAATTGCACTTGAAAGTTAGCGAAAGCTTATATTTGGAATTTTCATCTATAACAGTGTGAAGAACCCTTGGAATATAAAAACATGGCATTAAATTGGGCTGAAATCCATTTGATTTCTTATATACATACTATATAGAAACACTACCAAGTTGGGAACTTCCAATATGACTTCCCCTGAAATGGCCCCTCTGTTTCCCAAACTGAATGGAAGAGAGATTCTGGATATCTCCACCAGCTCTACCCTAGTTCTAAAAACAAAGGGCTTCTAGACCTGAGGATTCCAGTTTACCAGGTATTGACCAACTGGCACTTGACTCAGGCTTACATTAAGTGCCCTGGGCTGGACACTCTCTCCTTGTATCTGCCCTCCTTGCCTTTTCCCCAGATTGCTAGTCTGGAAATATAATTCGCTCCAACTATTACTTTTGACCCCACTCGTGTTCCTCCTTTCTTCATCTTGGATCTTGCAAAAAGAGACAGTGTACCTCTGTTTTCATGTCACAGCCAGAAATGGGGATTAGGCATCATGTGCTCTGCTCACATTCTGCCACTTTGCTAACAGATGACAGCATGGAACCCAGAGATTTAATTCTATGCAAAATAATAGCAGTACAAGCAGGATTCTTATTTACCTCTTCCTTCTCGGAGTTTGGAATTTTCTCTATTTCAGTACTGTCCCCCAGTTATACAGAGGGTTCCTGGACATTGCTCACCCTCCCTTTTTAAGTTTGTTTGCTCTCTGGGTTCCTGTAAACAGCCCTCATGCATTCTTTCCCTACCTCGTCCAGCTCGCGTGGGTGTGAGGTCCGGGGTGAGCAGTCTTCTTCCTGTGGTTTCTGCTGGGCTCATCCTCTCGCATCGAGCTGTAGCCTGTAGTCGCTCCGGGCCACTCGGGACTGAAGGTAGGGTTGAAGATGGGGTTTACTGTGTCCGAAACCTCTTTCAAGAATGAAGTTAAGTTTGTCTGATGTGAAATCATTGACAGAAAAATGAAAAGAAAGTTACTGTGAAAGTGATGTTTAAGCTTTGGTTGGACACATCTAGCATTTGAAAAGGAAATGCTTTCAAAAACTCCCACCCTAAAAAAAAAAAAGACTTCTTTAGGCACCTTGTGCATTCTGAAATGAAGGGACAAATTTTTCTCCTTAAAAAAGACTTAACTATGGCAGAAATTCCTTAACCTTTTGTATTCTAAAAAATTGTAATTCTATTTTTAGTGCTCAGAGGGTGTCAGTGAGTTGGGCATGTCTCCATGTGTTTCATACCTGGGCAGCTTGTTTTTTTGAGGGTATACTTCATAAGCAATGCTCCCTTACATACAACGGAGCCGATACAGAAAATCTGTTCCAGTTTCTCCATATCTGAAATTCCATATCTACCAGATCTTCTGGTTGGGAGAAATGCTAGAAAGATTCAAAACCTATCAAGTAGTGTATGTGGGGACACAGCAGCAGCACATAAAGTGAAACCATTTGGCATCTGCAGGATGCACAACCTGTTTTTTAATCATTTTAAAATATAAAACTGATGATGCTAAATGAAAGCCAGTAGAAAGCTACAGATTTTACGCAAGACCAAATATGGCCATGATGTGACCAATTCTATACATTTGCCAGAGTTCTGCCCCCTTTGAAATAATATTTGCACTATAGACATGCTTGCATTTTTGACTCTTCATTCTTCCACATTTTCTTTTCTACTTTACTCTTTCACATCTCCATGCCCACCTTATTACCTGTCTTTTTTAACAGATTCCTCTCATAGTCTGGAATTCAGTTTATTTTATTTTAATTTGTATCTTTCTACCCATTTTTGCAGGCAGCCCTGAAAGGCCTTTTTTGATTCAGAGTATTTGCTGACAAGTGCAGTTAGATTAAACCCTGGCAGTGGGGTTGCCCTCACACACCCACGACTCCCTCCCCAAGATTCAACATGAGAATATAGAAAACACACCTCTGAAAAACAGCAGTGAAAGTTAAAAAGCAGCAGAAATATTTAAGATTAATATCCTGGACCTAGAAGATGACCTTGACTGTATAATCATTATCTTCATTATGCAAAATACTTCAATTCCTCACGCACATTTGATACCTGCTTCTGTTCCCATTGTTTCAAGCTCATCTTATCTTTGTGGTAGTAATATTTATCTTTGATACCTTTAGTCAAAATTATGTACTAAGAAAGGCTACAAACTAAAAAGGTACTTTATCAACAGGATTTCTCAAAAACATACAAAACGAACTTTGAAAAAAATCTAGAAAATGTTTCCTGGCAACAGCATTTGGAGTAGTTAATTGTGTCTTCTCATTGTGATGTTGGTCTGTGTAAGAAACCAATGTAGTGACTCTTTGGTTCCTTATTGGTGTTTTTATTTTTAGTCTCTGTGTTACCCACCAGTGGCAGGGGGCTCCACAACCCCCCCTTTCTTTTTTGCATTTGTCTATTTGTAGGATTGTCAGGTAAAATACAAAATGCCTGGTTATATTTGAATTTCCGACAAATAGGTTTTTTAACATAAGTATGTTCCATGCAATGTTTGGCATATACATATACTAAAAAGTTATTCATTATTTATCTGAAATTCAAATTTAACTGGGTGTCCTGTTTTTCTGTCTTGTTTTGTTTTTCTAAATATGGCAACCCTGTCAGTTTAGTCATGGAAAGTCGCTTACAGCATGTGAATTCTTCTAGTCTTCAGTATCTTTCACCTGGAATGGAAGACCCTTCTTCCCCCTCACCCTCTACTTATTTCCAGAAAAGGGCATCAAGGAACTTAACCTGCCTGTGTATGGTGGGTTTCTATTTAAAACATCTTTGTGATTATATTTAACCTGTAATTGTGCTTCGGCTAAATGTCTAACTTACAGTACTTGTAATTGTTTAATATTCAATAAACACATTTTTAAAGTACTCTGTGTGTGGATAGCGGTTAGCTCTTAAGTGTTTCATTTTACCCTGTTTGTTCATTTCAACCTGACTGACTAGCACAACTGACCTAAGACTGGCAAAATACGAATAACTGCTGTCCTTCTCCATCTTCCTATCACAATCGTTTAAGGTAGTTTCAGCCTCACATTCACAGCCACGTGGGAGTTACTGAAGTACAACAGCAGGAGACCAAAGATTCCTTTGAGTAATACCTTTTAAGTTAAGGGGTTTGGGCTTTGGAGGCAGACCTCACACCTGCTCTCAGGGCAGCGGAGAGACTCTGCACAGCTTAACTGCTCAGAGACTCCATCTCCACCTATTTATGGGACGTTGGGTGGGGGGGCAACACCTGCCCCGTGTGATGGTAAATATTAAATGCCTGACACATGGAATTTTATATATATTTAAATTTATATATATATAATAGAAAAGGGAATTTTTCCTTTTCTTCCTCTCTCCTTTCTCCATGCTTCATGATCCATTAGATAGCAAATTTGGAAACTAGAATTTTATTTGTAATTCTTTGCTGGAGGGATTGTCAGAGTCAAAATGAAACAAATTAGGTATTTGGGAGCATTTGGTAACCCTGCAGATAATGCCAGTAGCTACCACTGAGCCCATCCATGAACTGCACTTCATACACATTGTCAAAAGTAATCCCAACAAGCCTGCAAAATAGGTGTTTTTAATCCCCATTTTATAGATGAAGAAACTGAGATTCAAAGTGGTGAAATAATTTATTTTATATCTCAGAATTCTTACCATTATGAAACTATGGAACTAATTGATACACACCAAACTCTATGGAGACTCTATGGAGTTACAGTGTTTAAGGAGAAATGAAAACACAGGGCTGATGCTACTACGTGATTTCTTATCAGTATCTCATGAGAAGATCAGAAAATAACTCGGAATTTCAGAAACTTGGTTTGGTTAATGATACAGAAGTATCCCAAGAGCTTGCTTTTATGGCTTCCACCACCATGCAAGGGAGCTAGAGAGAAAAAACAACATACGGGGATATGGGAGAGGTCGGCAGGCATGGGTGGGTGGGCAGGCCTTAATCATTTGCTGGATTGGGTTTTTTGCTGCAGAAAATCGCTCTACCTGCTGGAAAACTAAATCCTATTAATATGAAGGGGTAGGTATTTCTTGTGCAGCCAAGTTAGAACAAGTGTCTTGGAAAGCCCTTAGTCCACATCAGGTGTCTTGATTTGAGGTTTGAGGCAGCGTGCCCTATTTATAGCACTTGTAAACCTTTATCACTTGGCACGGTTCACTTTTCCTCATTTTATAGACACAAGACAGTACAATAGGCTTCTGGGGTGAAGGAGCACCTCACACTACGTTGGAAGTGATGAGAGAGAGCATCTGTCCCCATTAAGCTGGGACCCAGCTACCAGGTTTTATGGCTGGCATTTGCTCTGCAGCCTGGCTATGAGAAAGGCAGCGGTGAAAGGGCACGGTGTGGAGATCTTCATCCGGCCGAGTCCCACCTGTCCAATACTGCTAATAAACAGACACCATGTTATGAAGTAAGTCTCTTCGTAATCCTGCCTACAAATTGGCGGTATGCAATAAGACATAACGTGTAGGAGGACATGGCTATGAGTCGTCAGGGTTATGAAGAGGCTGAAGGTGTCAGGAGACCAGTGCTGCCATCTACCACTGAATTGCCTCTCAACTTCAAGGAGAGTCTGTGAGGGGCATATATCTCTACTCTTCTATCTGCCAAACAGGAATACTGTCCACTGCCTGCCAGATATGTAATTAGTGGGAATATTTGGAAGATGTGCAACAGGGGTTCTTAACCTTTTTTGTCCCACGGACCCCTTTGCCAGTCAGGTGAAAACCACAGACCCCTTACTAAGCCCACACTATACTGGGTATTATTTAATAACTGTATCACACCCGCACCAACACGTCCCCACAAGAATCATGTTGTTTTGGATTTTCAATTCAAGCTTATGGACCCCTTGTTAAGAACCCCTGATATACAAAGTAATACAAATCAAATGCTTTGGGGGTACCAGGAGGAAATGGATAACAGAGAAGTATAGATGAATAGTCTTTAAGTGCAACTAGTTTACAGAAAGGCTTTATAGATTAAGTGCCAAGGAGTGGATGTAGCTCAAGTGGTTGAGCGCCTGCTTCCCATATACAAGGTCCTGGGTTCAATCCCCCGTGCCTCCTTTAAAAAAAGTGCCTATTCTGCCATCAGACTGCCCGATTCATAGCCCAGTTCTGCGACTTACTAGCCGTACTGTGACCCTGGAAGTTCCTTCGCCTGCCTGTGCCTCCATTTCCTCATCTTTAAAAATGAGTGTACTGCTACTTCAGAGTTGCTGTGAGGGTTAAATGAGCTAACTTGTATAGCAAGTGCTCAGTAATTGGTGGCTCTTTTGTTATATGAAAAATGCCTACCCCCAAAAGCACACGACTGAGTAAAAAGGAGGGAGACTAGAAGAAAGCAAGTCTATAGTGCTGTCTCAGGCCCCTTGAAGAGCTGTCTGCTTGACTGTAACCCAGGCTGCTGCCCAGTGGAGCCAGATGCCCAAGGTCAGCCCTAAGATTTTCTCCCCAAACTGCCCTCCATGGCCTGGAGCTCTGACACAGTTAGCAGCTGCCAGGTCTACTGGGCTCACGCCTTACTGTCCCATTTCATAGCAAGGAATTTTCTACTATAAACTCACCAGAGTTGATGAGCATAGTGCATCAAGGTCACCCAAATTCCCATTCAGAAGAGCCTAAAACAATGATCAGAATTGGCCCTAGAAGGCTGCCACAGGCTCAAATGTTTTTGGGGGTGGGGTAGGGGGTAGATTGTGGAAAGGAGTATCATATTCAAAAGGTATATCTAGGGATTCAGAAAGGAAACTGTCCAAAATGTGATGAAAGCAACTGTATCCTTGATGATGATGGAAAGACTCAGTTGAACATTTTCTAAACTTTGAGCAAGAAATCTTGAGGTAGAGAAGGAACAATGAGAAGTATGCGGTTTCCTAGCAGCTGGATGGCGAGGTGTTTGTTTGCCACCCGAGCTGACCTGAGCCTTTCATTCTCACCACCCAACAGCATTTCTCATGGTCATAGCCGCGAGGCAGGGAAAAGCAGAGGCTTATTCAATGATTTTTGATAGCACAGCTGTCTTCCAAATAATTAATCAAGATGAATTTCTTTTTTATTGTCCTCGGTTATTGTTGTTTATCTGTGTCCTTCTGGCTTGTCTCCCTGATCAGATGGTTAATTTTTTTCATAGCAGGACCATCCCCGATATATTAACACTGCCGCAAATATAGAATATCAATTCTATTCCCAAGCCACGTTTGAAGAGGCTGTAACCTTGGCAGAGTGATCCCTAATAAAGGGAATTTAGCTCCGTCCTGGTAAACACCCTAAGCTGGCCGCATGCCTTGGTATGAGGATACAAATGCAAAATAATATTTCATAGTCTCTGAGAACGGGTTTGGGCCTTTAGAGAGTCATCTTGTCCACACATGTTATTTTATTGATGAAGAACTTTTCAAAGGCTTCAAAGTTATATTGAGACCGAGCAGACACCAAGGAGTCTGTCAAACCCAAACTCCTGACTTTCGTTTGGAGTTAGAAGTAGCATTCCTATCCTCGGATACTAATTCTTAGAAAGACCACCTTTAATTCTTCCCATGCCTTCCTCTTCTAACCTTCCACAGACAGCTACCAGGTCCTAATACTTCACCCACAAGATCCCTCATCCAGCCCTAGATCAGGCCCTCGTGCCTGGACTAACATGATAACTCTCACCTCTGCAATCTTATGCTTATCCACCAAAACCTTCATAAAACACAGTTCTGATTTCAGTACTACGTCATGTGGAAAATCCCCCTGATGCAGTGGTAGCCCACACACACACTACCAGGCAAGCCATTCCAGAGGTCATGGAGTAGAAAGGTTCAGATCAAATAAAGATGCTCAAATAATTTTAACTAAAATATGAATTCAATGAATTAATGTTTTAACGTTTTAAATAGGGAGCTTATGTGGCTCAAGTGGTTGAGCACCTGCCTCCCACATGGGAGGTCCTGAATTTGTTTCCCAGTGCCTTCTGAAAAAGCAAAAACAAACAAGCAAAACAACCACACAAAAAAAACAACTCAGGGAAGCCGATG
This sequence comes from Cabassous unicinctus, assembly GCA_029593785.1. Lineage (NCBI taxonomy): Eukaryota > Metazoa > Chordata > Mammalia > Cingulata > Chlamyphoridae > Cabassous > Cabassous unicinctus. The sequence goes on from JAQZBX010032455.1 coordinate 22,097, forward strand.
TGGCTCAGTGGTTGAGCACTGGCTTCCCACATATGAGGTCAACAACAACAAAGTATTAAATAAATAACATAGCAAGACAAAAGGAGAAAGAACTAGGTTCACACACTTAGGATAGGGCGCAATCAGGCCGAGGACTTAACTACCTGAATCTTGACGTTACACGATGTGCACCTCCCTCCCTTCCTCTCCCCTTCCTCACTCTCCTCCCTCCCTCTCTCTCTCCTCTGTTGCATCAGCCTTTCCTGCTGATGGTGTAGTTTCAAGGACCAGAAGGTCAGACTTCCAGGTGTTTAGAGCACCTTTTAAAGTGGGGGAAGAAAGCAATGCAAGGGGAATGCACAATAACCTGCATAAGGCTTCCTCCAGAGAGTCCTTCAAGTCCCTGCTCAAGTGTCTCAGCAAAGCCATTCCCGGCCCACCCAGAGCCAAGTGACTCAGGAACGCTAACTCTACACTGGGTAGATTCTCTATTACCCTGCATCGCCATCATCCGTGTATTTGTATGTCTCCACCACCAAACAGAGCTACGTGGACAAGGGCCATGTGTCATTGTCTTCGTCTTCCTAGTCCCTGACCAAGACCCTGTTGTTGAATTGATCTGCAATCCTGTCGTAGGAATATGCACCATGTACTTTGGATTACAGAGGCATCTGGACTTAGCTGGCAGAAGGGCGGGAGCAGGGAACCTTTCAGAGGAAGGGAGAGCTGGGCTGACACTGAAGGAATGAGCAGGACTTAGCCAGGCAGGAGAGAGCCTTCCCCGCCAAGCAAAGGCATTGTGCAAAGGAGTGGAGGTAAGAACGAAGGAGCCATTTTCAAGAAGGTGGAGGCATGCGGTCATGGCTAGCATAGCTGTGTGACGATGCTGGGGAGGTGAGAGTGTAGGCTCAAGAGGGGACCAGAGCCAAAGTCCTGGCGGGTTTCTGAGGTCTCTTTCAGAGAGTTGAAGAATTCTTTCGTGTAGTAAGTGGAGTACCAATGAGGAATTTTCAACTATTTGTACTATCAAAACTCAGGCTCTTTTTGTAAAGCAAAATAACGTTCTGGAACACTCCCCAGTATCGGTTCACTCTCCCCACCCCCGCCAGCATCCTTCGCCCATTACTATTAGTCTAAATTGTTTGACACACATAATAAAAGGAGGGGAAGAATGAAACGCCCTTCAGGTCGATGAGTAAATTGTCGCCAACCTCCCGATGGCCCTGCCTCAAAGGAGTTAGAAGCTGTGGCTTCTTGGAATCACCTTGTCCACCAGGTGCACCAGAAATGTGCTAAATTCATCACTCTCGTCCTCTCTCCTGCTCTCCACCCCCAGCCCCTACCCAAGCAGAGGAGGGGTATGTAATGACTTAAAGCATCTGATGAAAATGTTTCTTTTAACCATAAAAGTGCGTGTAAAAACATTTTATATTTGAACATTGCATTTGATTTTGGCATAGACTGTAGGCTTCGTTTCAATGGACTGACCTCTGTCAAAATGAGGTTTCTGGCTGTTCTAGCTCACATAATTTTAGAAAGTTTCCAGAATATCATTGAGATATATTCCCATCCCACAACTCCCTGTCCCCCCAAAAAGGCTCACACTGTGTTTCAGTCATTTTAAAGTGGTCCTTTTACCATCTCCCTAAAATGTCACATAGTCCCAATCCCTTTGGCAAAATATTCTCCTATATAAGGACCTCAGGTACCCTCGAAGTCTACCTGTCTGGTGTCCAGAATGGGAAAAATCAGATACGTAGCTTCCTTTCACAGTAGTTTGTTTTCAAAGGATAATCTCTAATCAGGTGCAATTGCATATCAGTCTTTGGTTTACCGAGAGACTTTTTGAAAATCTTCCCCTGGTCCACAGAGCTGCTCGGAAGACGCGTAGCTTCATTTTCACCTGTGGTAGACTGAATTATGTCTTTATCTTAATCTATTAAGATTATGTCTATGTCTATTGTAAATTGGAGCACTTAAATTTTTACTTGTGGTTAAGGTATGGCCCAACCAAATGGAGGTGGGTCTTAACTCTAGATTCCTGAGGCCTTATCCTTTCTGAACACTAGCAGAATGAATGAGTTAGTTGGAATTAGATGAGAGAAGTGTCTGGACAGAACTGTTTAGGTGTAATGCTTCCATAACTTGTTGAGCTGCCTTTTTCTGTAATTTCATTTTTTTGAATTTGAAATAAAGTTTGAATTTTTAAAAATTTTTTAAAGTGCAAGGATTTTTCATTTTGACAATGTGCAATTCATCAATTTAGCCTTTTATGAATTATTCTTTTGGTATTGAATTGAAGAACTTTTTGTCTAACCCAAGGTCATGAAATTTTTCTCCTGTGTTTTCTTCTAGATGTTTTATAAATTTAACTTTTAGATTTAGGCCTATGATCTGTTTTGGGTTATTTTTATGCACAGGGTGAATGAGGGGTCTAAGTTCATCATTTTGCACATGGGTATCCAATTGCCCCTGCACGGCTTGTTGGAAAGACTAGCCTTTCTCCACTGAATTGACTTGCACCTTTGTTGAAAGTCAGTTGACCACAAATGTATGGGTTTATTTCTGAACTCTCAATTCTGTGCCATTGGTCTACATGTTTATACTTATGCCAGTCCCAGGCTGTCCTGTTCACTGAAGCTTATAGTAAGTTTTGAGATCAGGAAGTATAAATTCTACAAATTTGTTTTTCTTTATCAAGATTGTTTTGGCTATTCTGGTTCCTTTGTATTCCCATATTATTATGGAATCACCTTGTCAATTTCTGAAAATCTGCCTTCTGGGATTTCTATAAGGACTGCATTGAATCTATAAATCAGTGCCGGGAGTGTGGTGGGTAACTTTATGTGTCACCTTGGCCAGGTTATGGTGTCCGGTTGTTTGGTCACACACTGGCCGAGATACTGCTGTGCAACGGTTCTGTAGGTGAGATTAGCACCTACAGTCACCTGCCTTTAAGGAAAGGCGACAACCCTTCCTAATGTGGATGGGTCTCCCCAGTCAGCGACGGCCCTAAAAGTAAGAACTATTTTCCAGGAAAGGAAGAAATTCTGCCCCAAGACTATACAACACCAACTACTCCCTGAGCTTCCAGCTGGCCTCCCTACAGGTTTCAGACTTTCCAGCTCCCACTATTGTGTGGGCCAATCCTTTAAAATCAGTCTATATGAAAATAAGTAAATAAACAAATGTATGTGCATATGCATATGTACATGTCTATCCACTTGGTTCTCCTTCTCTGGGGAGACTTGGCCGGCACACAGAGCATTGCCGTCTCGGCAACACCAAGTCTTCCTCCTCTCCATCTACTTAGCTATCTCATGCCTCTCAACAGTGTTTCGGAGTTTTCAGAGTACACCTTGCACTTCTTTCATTATATTTACTCCTAAGTATTTTATTCTTTTTGATGCTATTGTGAATAGTATTGTTTTCTTAATTTCCTTTTGGATTGTTCATTGCTAATATATAGAAATGCAACTGACTTTTGTATACTGACCTTGTATCCTGCAAGCTGGCAGGACTGTGTGTGTTGTGTGTGTCTTAGGACTTTCCACGTACAATGCCATTCGTGAGTAAAGACAGTTTACTTCTTCCTTGAATGCCTTTCATTTCTTTTTCTTATGTGATTGAACCGGCTAAAACCTAGTAACAATGTTGAAGGAAAGTGGCTAGAGTAGATCATGGTCTCAGGGGAAAGAATTGTCTTTTACCATTAGTATAACGTTGGCTACAGGGTTTTTGTAGATTCCCCACATCGTGTTGAAAAAGTTATCTTCTGTTCCTAACTTGTTGAGAAATTTTATCATGAATGGATGCAGATGCTTTTGTCAAATGCTTTTTTCTGCATCTCTTGAGATGATTGTGTGGTTTTC
>JAQZBX010032456.1:0-25853 GCA_029593785.1 Cabassous unicinctus
AAAAAAAAAAAAAAAAAAAAAAAGCAGTCATCAGCAATCAGACAGCACATCTGCTCCAGTCTCTGCTTCCACTTTCACATGGCCTTATTCCCATTGTATGCATCTATCTTCAAATGGTATTCTCCTCTTTGTATCTGTGCCATTTGTCCTCTTCTTGCAAGGATACCAGTTGTATTGGATGGAGGACCCACCCTAATCCAGCATGACCTCATATTAACTTAACTAATTATATCTGCAAAGACCCTAATTCCAAGTAAGGTCATAGTCTGAGGTAGTGGGGGTTAGGACTTTGACATATCTTTGGGGGGAGGAGAAGGAACTCAATTCAACCAATAACAGAAAGTCTCAGAGATGAAGTGACAATTGAGCTAAGACCTGTATGTGGTAAAGATCACGAGGATTTGACTTTTCTGTCAGAGAAAACAAGTCTGAAAATCTATGAAGTACAAGTAAATTTGGAGCAGATATTGAATAATGTCCATTTTTGTCCTTACACTCTCAAACAGAGTTCAGTGTGTGTGTGTTTCGCTTTTGCACTGACTTGTGATAAACTGATAAAAATTGAGACTGTCAATTCAACTGATTTGGTTTTTCATGTTGTATTGCATATTTCATGTATTTAAATATTGGTTTTTCCACTGTAGCCAAAAACAGGCCTTCTGGAAATCACATAGTAAATTTCCATAGGATATATTTCCTGTATTTAAAAAATACACAATAAAAAAATAAGTAACTCTACAGTGTCTGTGTTCCATCAGCCATAGCCTATTTTCTAATGACAGCATATGAGTACTCCTTTTAAAGTTGATTTTCTCTCTACATAAAAATCTTCACAGACTTAGTTTTTGATATTTGCTTAGCTTGACTGTTTCATTTAGAACAAGAGCATTTTGACATTTCAGAAAAACTTGTCTTTTCTGATTAACTGTCAATGAGAGGATTCTATTTAAAATAAAAATTATTTTAACTATAAAAATTAACAACAATAAATAGCCCTTTGTCCACAAATTCTGTATGAAAAGGTAAACTTTAATTCAAAATTTGAAAACAACTTCAATGTGCTTGGCATTTTCCAAAGAAAGAAACAAAGCCCAAGATACTACATTGGTAATAATAAGTTAACTAAGCAAGCATGCTAAATTATTAAATTTGGAGAATACATTGTGCTTATTATGTTACTTACCCTGGCAGTGAACTAGAAAATGAATGTGGTCATTCCAGACTGGTTTAAATTGGAAATATATTTTACACATATGTGTCTAATGTAGTTTCCTGGCAGAAGAATAATGCACACAACTTATATTTATAAGTATACAAATCTGGTTTTATATTACAATACAGTTCTGCAAAATCAGACTTCCCCCTCTGCACTTTGGTTTTCACATTCAGGATATATTTACCTCCTTTTATCATTTAAAAGTATCTTTATTAAAACACTATTTTTTCCAGATCCTTCAGAGTGGGTTTCATTTCTGGGTAGACTGGGGGTTGGAAAGGGAGTTTAAGAATAAATGGTGAGTAATCCGTTTTAAACCAAGGAACTAAACCCAGCTTAATTAGTGCTAAATTGAATTTTATAAAATCTTATTTCTGCAGCCAACTTAGTTGAAATTCAGGTTTTTTAAAATTTTGTTTTGGATCTTGGGTCTTTTTCCTTAATGTTAAATAATTGCTCTTCCATATGATAAGATAGCTAGACAGACTTAAAGTGTCCATTTTGGTTCTTTTGGCAATTTTCATTAACTCAATCTTGCCCCAAAGGCAATGGGAAATATCTACTATAACTGTCCACTCACTTCTGTTATATCTTGGGCTTTCTGGTTAGATATATAATCATCTCCTTATATTATAGTTGTCTGTGTTTATTTAGTTTTAGTGCATATATTTTAAGGCAAATACTAGTGAACTAGATTTTTTACAGAAATAAAATAAATTCAGTTGTATTTGTTTTTTTGAATTAAGGAATGAGAGCTATTGCTCATTACTTCACAACCTCTAGTAGAGTGGTTCCAAAAGCATCCCATTTGAAGTTTTAGAGTTTTCATGTTACTGCAATCCTAGGGCAGCAGCATGGAAAAGCATAAACCAGTGAGAATGAAATCATTGTGTCTCTGTATAAAAGTGCCATGGCCTGCTACTCCAGTACTAAAGATAACCAGCACCCATGTTTCTTCTCTGGATACCTATAAAAGGAAAGTTAGTTAATAAGTAATCTTCTCAAACTGGGACTCTGAAAGTCTGAGTGCCAGGTCATTACTGGGGCACATTTTATCAGTAGATTAAGATGCAGTACTTAAGAGAATACATCCCAACCTAGGCCTTTTCAATACAACCAATTGGTTCCACTCTGCTAAGAGGGGTGGAAAATCTCTGACTCATGAGGGTATGCCAATGGCCATACGTCATAGGGTTCAACCTTATCCTCAGCAAAATGTTATCAATTAGCCAATGTGCTTGCTTTCAGCATCACTTCACCATTTCCTTTTCTGCCTGCAATATTGCCACAAAGCTAACTTGTGGTAGAAATTATTCCCAGGTGAGGTCCTTGGGAATAAGGTATCTGGACAATTCTCTACCAAAAGAAAGTCAGATAAGAGCAATACAAGATAATTTATGCTGAATGGCAGGACAAAAATGCTATGAGTGTACAGTGGAGGAATATCCATGGTGTCTTGGGCTGGTCAGGGAAGACTTTCCAGAAAAGTAAGAGCCGAGTGAGCTATTATACTGAGCATTTACTCTGTATCAGGCACTATGTCAAGCTCTTTACACATATTTTCCTATTTCATCCTTAAGACCACATTATAAAGTAGGTAATAATACCTCTTGTACAGATAATAAAACTGAAGATGAATTTAATCCTGTGTCATGTTTAGGATTGCATGTCCTTAGTAAATGAATTAGAATTACTCCATTTTATGCATAGCGATGACCCTGAGCAATTTTTTTGCAAAGGAAAGAAGGGTGAGGGTGGGAGTGATGGGCAGGCACTTCTTCCTTAATTATCAAAACCTTTCTAGATTTGGAATAAAATTTGTAAGCCTGTTGAAACATGAAATTTAAATCTAAATGCAAGTAGAAACACAATACCAAGCTGAAGCTGATGTTCATTTAAACACTCTATGCATGAATCATTGGATTGGTAATATTTTTGTCAGTGACATTTGGCTGATTCTCAATGTCTTGAAAACTATTTCATATATTTTGCTGGGTTTTGTTGTTGTTGTTGTTGTTGTTTCAGCTGAGAGTAATCCTTATTATTCCATTTTGGCTGGAAGAAGAAACTCCATTCAATAATTCTTTTACTGAATTTCTAATAAGTGGTATGAAGAGGAAAAAGCAGTGAACCAAGCTGAGAAAAAATACTGCCCTCAGGTAGATCACACTCTACACGGAGGAACTAAACATAAAAAAACATATGTATATCGTTTTAAGAAGTGAGATTCTGGGTTGAATTTTGTCCCCCCTAAAATGTCTGTTTAATTCCTAACCACTGGTATCTTTCAATGTGACCTCATTGGAAATTGGGTCCTTACAAATGAAATTCGTTAAGTTACAATGGGGTCATACAGGAGCCGGGAGGGTCATAATGTAACATGACTCATGCCCTTACAAAAAGGGCGGAAGAGACACAGACAGATGCACAGGGAAGCGCCCACATGAAGTCAGAGGCAGAGACTGGAGTGATGCGTCTACAAGCCCAGGAATGTCAAGGATTGCCACCAACACCAGAAGCTAGGAAGAGCCAGGAAAGCTTCAGAGCTCAGGGGGAGCATGACACTGTCAACCCCTTAAGTTTGGACTTTTAGCCTCCAAACTGTGAGGCAATAAATTTCTATGTTCTATGCTACCACATTTGCGGTAATTTTTTATGGCAGCCCTAGGAAACTAAGACAAGTATCATGTAAAAAAATAAATCAGGGAAGGAAGGTAGGAAGTACTGGGAGCAGATGCACTTAAAACCAGGCTGTCAGGGGAGGCCATAGTGAAAAGTGATAGTGGCAAAAGAATAAACCACGTGGATATCAAGTGGGTCAGCATTTCAGGCAGAGGGAATAAAAAGTCCAAAGGCCCTGAGCTGGGAGCATGCCTGCATGGTTGAAAAGTAAAATGGAAACCAAAACAGCTAAAGAAGAATGAATAAGGGGAAGTGCTTTAGAAGGTAAAATTTGACAACAATAAGGACCAATATTCCAGACCCTTTTAGGCCATACATTTTCAAATATTGTAGACCTGTAGGAAGTGGAAGAGTGTCAGGATTTGCCATATACCCTAACCCAATGATTTTGGCTGCTCCCATCATGATAGATTGATTGGCGGCACAGTCTGAACACAGTCTGAAACTGAGTTATCTGACTTTCCAAATATGGGTTGGTAGATGATGCTGCAATGGGTCAGAATAACAGCAGTAGAAGCATTGAAAGGGCATTGATTTCTGGAAATATTTTGAAGGGTAAAACCAATAAGATATACTCATGGATTTGATTTGGGGTATGAAAGAGAGAAAGTCACGGACAACTCCAGGGTGTTGATCCAGAGCAATTAGAAAGAAAAGTAGCCACTAACAGGAAAGTTTTATGTAGAGAGCAATGAAGAACCCGGTTTTGAACAAGTGCACAAAGAAAGGCAGAGACGTAAAAAGTCCATAGCATATGTGCGGATTGGCCAAGAGTTGAGATGTCCGAATGGTACTCAAGGTTCATATTAAGGCACAATGGGAAAAAAAAGACATATGGGTCAGTGGTAGTCAGAGCACGGAAAGTACTAAATATCAGCAAACAAGTTTTTAATTAGCAGAGAAATGGGAGAAGAACAGGATAAATGTTTTTAAGGGAATAGTGGGAAAAGCTTAAGTTTACCAAAGCTTTATACAACAGTGGCAGAATTCTGAAGATACCACTGCAAAGTGAAAACTCAAGCCAAAAGGAATCCTATTGTGGAGCTTCTCCTTGAGGCTTTGAAGTCTAAAATAAGGCAACATGACAGAAGTTGTAAAACGTTGAGGAAGATGGCTGCTAGCCAAGTTGGTGCATAGTAATCAAAGATGCAGTGACTCATTTTGAGCAAAGGTGTCATGCAGACTGTGATATATCAAGACAGAAGTCACAGATGGCAGATGACGCTTCAAAGAAGATGCAAACATTGATATACTCAGTTCCGCAAGGGAAAGTGGTAGAGCAGGAAAAGCTCTGGATGAAGGATAGGAATTTTGGGAGACTCCTAATTTCACTACAGCCAGCTTTGATTTTTAGGTAAGGCATACGGCCTCTCGGTGATGCAACTTTCTCATCAGGTAAGTGGAGAAAATATTTCATAGACCACTTAGAATCATGTGAATTCAACAAAATGGTTGAATGGCCCTTCCTTCTTCTTCCTTCACGTGTCACCATCCTGGTTCTACCCCATCCTCTGCTATATAAACTAATACATACGACAATACGCTGATTTCTGTCTGCCAGTAAAGACCCATCATAAGGACCTCAGAGGCAAATGAAGAGCAGAAAATGCAGAGATAAAAGTAGTTGAAAATGCACAGAAAGGTTAAAGGGATTTGAGACCAATTAGAAAATGCTTTCCATGCCACACTAAGATTGGAATATATGGAGACAAGAAACATGTTCTCTTAGAACAATGGTCTCACAGGACTCATATAAATTTATACCATTTAAATAGAGGATATATGGTGGCCACAGTCAATGGTAACAAAGCTCAGAGTTCTAGTTATTTTTGATAAGCTACTTATATTAAAAAGGGACTAAGTCTACTTATTAATTAGCTTGTTTATTCAAAATAATCCATATCCTTTACCATTTCTGTGTATTTATATTTTCTGTTCCCTGTGCCTCTAAATGTTCTCTCTGCCATTCTCTTGCTGGAAAATTTCTTGTCTCCATTCAATATTCTTCTCAAAAAAACTTTGTCAATTCCCCAGGAGAGTGAGGATGTGCCCTGCCTTGGACTTCCACATCACTTGATAGTTGCATATCATTCAATTCTTCTTTCCTAGATAGCAATTCTGTAATGTGGGAGAATCTGAGCCTCAGGGTTAGCATCATATTATAATTGTGCTTTAGACATCTTTTCCCACCTCCGGTTACCTTGAAGTGTTTTTTAGGGGAAATCTTCATCAAGCTTTGTGTCTTTATCTTCCTGTATTTCCAAGGACAGCACAGTGCTAGTCATGTGTGGTCAGTGAGTGGTTCCTGATTGAAATCCCCTGGATATTCTTGAGTATTTATTTTGTCTTTTGCTGAGAGTAAGCTTCAGTGAGCCTAGATACTATGGAAACAGGATTATACAAATACTTCTATGAGAAATGTGCTCTGCCAGAGATCACAACTAGTTACAGAGAGAATATTTCAAACTGAAATTTCTTCAAATAATTGCACAGGAAATCTGTGCTGTCAGGCCATTGAAAAATATGTCTTTTTTTCCTATAAGATCATATTAACCACCGGGATACTGCGTAGGAAATGCCCCTTCAGAAGAATCTGTTTCACACAATTTTCCTTGCTGAGTCAGATCTTATCTTAAATTGGTGGCTTCACCCAAATGCAGTTTGGGATAGATACGATTATGTAAGATTTTGTATTTGTTAATGTTATTTTAACCTGGTATTAAGTAAAACATTTAGTAAACATGTTTATCACCAGCATGAGGCAAATGAAACATTCTTCCTGTGACATTTTATGCCTTCACAGATTCATATCATTAGTGAAAAATTCATTGTTTCATTCAATAATGAATTTTATAAATATTTATTGCATACACACTTGTCTTAGATCTAGGCTGCTAAGACAAATACCATACAATGGGTAGGCTTGACAACAGAAATTTGGGGACTCAAAGGAATTTCAGAGGCTAGATGGCTTGCTTCTTTCTGGGGTGGGTAGCATTTTGTCTGGCTTTCCCTCACATGGGGATATCCTCTCCTTTCTCTTCCAGATCCCCACTGACTTCTAGCTTCTGGCTCTTCCCATGGCCTTCTCTTTACAAACCTTCCAGTTATAGGATTAAGACCTATCCTGATTGAGTTGGCAACATCTTAACTAAAAATAACACCTTCAAAATTCCTATTTACAATGGGTTCATTCCCACAGAAATGAGATTAAGATTAAGATATGTTTATTTCTGGTGTATATAACTCAATCTGTCACAACCACATACCAGAGAAGTTGTTAATCAAGAGAGAACATTGGTGAGCAAACCCATGTGGTACCTACCCTTATGGAATTTATTTTATATAACATATTTTTAAAGAAAGATGTGATGAAACTCAAACTAATATACAGAGATTTAACCATTTGATCCCAAACCATATTCCTCATTAAGTTTCCACTCACAATGATATCCAGTTGTTTTAGCAGCTTCCTAAAAATTGATGATTAAAATGAAATTAACATCTAACTTCCACTGATGGCAAAATATAACATGCTGAAACATATTTCAGATGAATCAGAATTATTAAATAATTAAAAAAGAGTTTTCCTTGCCAAGAAATAAAAAAGGAGGGTAATTTTAACTATCATCTGGGCAAGAATCCCAAAATGGGTCACACAGTAGGAAAATTACCTAAGAGTCAAATAAAATGAGAATCTGATCCATCGTTCTCAGTGGGAGTGGTTATTTGATATTCTTATACTTTCATCATTTCCCAAGCTATCAAGAATTTCCTTTAAAATTTCAGAATTTTAAACCTAAGAGAAAGTTATCAATAAAAACAAAATAAACATGTAAGTATAGGCTAAGAGCCAAAAAAAAAAAGAAATATTTTCTAAACAACACACTATTCCCAGGCATAAAACTAGCATTGACTTTACTTGAAAGGCTGATTCCAGTGTATTCCCACTATCTCAGACAAAGGTAGTGTTTAAATATGTATTAAGTAGGAAATTTTAAAAAAAATTCAACTTCCAGGTACTAACTATGACCTTTGTGTTCTTAGAGCTACACCCTTCAGCCTGGAGGGAGACTACAGACTCCACAGGGAGTGCCCACGTGAAGAAGGAAATATCTGTCTGGATAATAGAGATTTGTAAAAATAATCAAGCTCTGAGAGTTCTTAGACAAAAGCTTTCATGAGTATAGCAAATAGAAGCTGAACTGGAATTTCCAGGGCAGGAGAGAAAGCAAGCACCTAATGTCTCTTTGGTGAAGCCATGAAAATAATCCACACATAATCGCATTAGGAGCAGATGTGAGAAGAATTATGAAAGAAGTTAACAAACACTCAAATATTTTCAGACCAAAAAGGTCAGTCAGTGCTCCATTTCATTTCTATGCAAACACTTCAAACAGAATAACCACCTCAGCTCCTTCTAGGATTCAAAACTTCTTTTCAATGGCCAAGCCAAATCCAGTCTCTCCACCACCATTTCTTCCCTACGAATTTCCTTTCAGGAATGCAATAACATTTTTTGAAATTAAGACAAAAGCAACACTTATTTCTGTCAACATTTGCTCGTAGATTGCAGGAAATTAAACTGCCCTTAAACTTTGGTTCTTTTACTCTTTTTTTCTTTATTCTTGTTGACATAACTTCTTATTGAAGGGCGCCAATTTTCTTCCTCCCTTACGAAATTACCTTTTAGCATGTTTGAATCTCTTTTGCACAGTAAAAAGGGTGGGAAAAAACAAACATCATTCATCACTATGTAATATTTAAGAGGAGCTAGTATTTTGTAGAGATCACTGGAAATTATAAATCACTTTTCATATATAGTATCTCATGTAATATTTATAATGATTATTTTTAAACCCATTTTCCACATAAGGAAACTGAGTTTTGGAAATGATCAGTCAATTGCATATGTTCTCAAGACATTAACTGGCGGTATTGAGGCTGCCAATCTAGTCCTCGCTCTAACATCTCATACCTCATTTGTTTTACCGTGCTCCCCCTTGTCTTCACATCCAGAATAGGCCTTGTGAGGAGCAGTAATTCCACAGGTCATATTTGTTTCTCCAAATTTGGATACCATTAAGTTCATCATCTACCTTTTGAGTTCTCCTCCATCGTCCCCCTCTTCACAAGCATTACAATACTCTGCTAATCAATATACAGTTTTTTCCTCAGGTGTAGTCATTTATCAAAATTCTCCTTAGCAGAGTCTGTGGTTTTTTGTTTTTTTTTTAACGTTTTCTGAGAAACAAATAATAAAGTCTCAATCACCTAGAATTTGTCCATTTCTATGTTTCCTAACTCATTCTTCTCTACCTAGAAGTCCCGCATCCCAATTACCTCCATATTTCTAAATAATGTGGATACTAGGATGTTTTTATTATATCCATTTTATAAATTTTATACTGAATTCTTACTGAAACATTTATGATTTTAGCACAGGTCATTGCTTCCTCCTTCCCTTGCACAAATGCATTCATACACACACCACTCAGGTTAACTCTCTCTGTCACCCCAGTAAAAATGTTTCATTACTTCTGGTTGACTAGCTATTTTTATTAATATTATTGACTAGATCAGTATTGTTTTTACATGAGCCTGGTATCAGACTGGTTTCCTTGCTTTTTATGGTCTTCTTGTTTATGCTAAAGATAATAATGGCTTTATTTTTCATTTAAAATCTTATTCTTTTCTAACACAATCGTAAAACCCCCTTTGAATACTATTTTTCACACAGTTGGTCATCAGGTAATCTGATATTTTCTCTTTAGTTAGTGAGAAAGTTAAGTTGGCATTAAACTCCTGGAACCCTCATTCAGGCTGCTCCAATTTGGTCTGTTTTCCTCTTAGATTAATCTTTCATTTTGTACAGCATGTGGCAAAAAAGTCCTGAGTATGAGTGCCTGGGACTTCCATTTTTAGAAATACTGCAGACAACATATCGTAAAAGTCGTCCAACTAAAAAAGACCTAGAAATATCAGACAAACATAAAATAAACCTCCTTTTAAATCCACACCTGAGCTCACAATAAAATAAAGGTCATCCAACAGTTTCAAAATTAACAAGAGAGCTGGAAATAGCAGAGATACGCAGGTTTTGTTGCTATGGCATTCTTAGAAGTATTTATCAATCTTAGTTCCTAGGTTTTAGAGCCCTGAAGAGATATGAGAGAAAGTTTTAGTATTAATTCACACCAAAGAGTTGAAGTTGAGCTTCCCCAACATAATGCCAGGCAAAGAGTAGGGCTCTAGCTACAGTGGAATGGTGGACTAAGAAATTATATACATCTCAAGAAGGAATTGAGTTCAGCCTTGGCCCTCAATAGGGTTGGGGAAAAAATTCTTCCTTCTAATGTCAGGCAAACAAGATCATTTTCTATTCTCTAGGAGAATTTAATAATATTTGTGAAATTGATTAAGTTCCAGACATTTTACAATTCTATAAAATTGTTAGGGTGGGATGATTTTCTTTTTTGTTCGGTAGAAAAGATTTCATGAAAGTTATGGTGTTATTGTCCTCCAGGATATTAAACAATTTTGTATCAGAGTAGTCTTAGCTTAGCATTTTCTTTTTTCCCCACTGTCTATATAATCCCAGTTGATTAACTTATCTTTTGAGGCACACACATATTCTACTATTATCAATGAGTTAATTAAAACTCTGCCACTTGCAAACTATTTTCTAGGAATTTTAAAATCACTTTTTTAACAATGCTTTGACAAGGATGTACTTCAAACAAAGAGAACTAAACCAAGAAAACAAAGAGCAACTTGAAAGAAAAAAAGTTTAAGACTAGGATATATGGATAAATCTAAATCAATATACACCCTTTGAGATTGTAAAAAAGTAAATAATTTGGAAAAGTTTTAGGAAAATGGAACCAAAAAAACTGGACAACTTAAGAGTAAGTTGATCAGAATTTTAAAATTCCATATTTCTTAAATTGTTCAGGAGAAGGATAGAGATACTGATTAACTGAAAACTTTATTATGTAAATGTAATATAGTTAATAAAACCATAACAAAGAAAAAGTTTAAAATTTCCAAACTGGTAAAAAAAAAAAATCAAATTCAACCTGTTGGATATACAAAATAAAGACAGAGAAACATACAAATATTAGAATTACTAGGAAGCATAAAATATGACGATAGTGATAATTGGAGAATAATTAGAATAAAAGTTAACAGGCTACATTTAACAGTGACAGAGCATGTCAAATTGGCTTTTGAAATTTGTTATTTATAAGACAAAAATTAAAACATAAAGACATAGAAAGTGACAAAGAAAGGAAATTGAAAATCAGACTAATACCAACCAAAAGGCAGCTAACTATGCCTATATTAATCACAGAAAAAAATTGACAAAATATGTTATATGTCTAGGGAAAATCTTTCAATTATAATAAAAGTGTTTTATCATGAGGGAAATATGAAAATTCACAATATTTACCCACCTAATAGTATCAAAATATGTACAGAAATATTTGGCAGAACTAATTTCATAGTGGAATATTTGAACACAGTGCTCTGAGTAATCAAGAGAGAATTATATCAATTAATAATATGCTTAACTTTGAGTCCCTATTTCTCATTAGATTGGAATACATAATTAGAAATGGTAAAATAAACTATATAAACTTTGTCTTCTATCGGTGCTTATACCTACATATCAAACTTTCACACTAGTGTCTCAAAATAATGTTAAGATATTAATTTGTGTTGTTTGCAGCTGTGGAATAATCGAGAATAATAAGAATTACATCTCCATTTCCCTTCTTCACATACTCCCAAGAAAGAGTAGGGTGCAAGAGGTCTTTCCCATCAATCCACATTTAACAGTTAGTTTTTTCTTAAAGACCTAAATTACCCTAGGGTGAAAGGGTAGGGAGAGGCCCTGGTGCTTGGATAGTGGGAAGGCAGGGATGGCAGGACCTGGGAAGCAGCTACTAAGGCAGAGGTGGAGAAGAGATGGTGTTTGTTTTATGTTCTTTTGTTTGTTTGCTTCCTTGTTTTTATGGTGGTGAGAGTTGGGTAGGAATTAGATGGTGGCGAGGTTGGGGAATAGATGCTGAGGACCATGATGTCTAAAAGCCATAGCCCTTGGATCTATAAGAAAGAGTCTCCTTGGCCCACTTTGGGAAGAGAGGTGCCTTAGTTTGCCAGGGCTGCTATAGCAAATACCACAAAGCTGGTTGGCTTAATCAACAGGAATTTATTGACTCACAGTTTTGGAGGTTACAAGTCCCAAATCAAGGTCATAATGGGACATGCCTTTTCCTGAAGATTGTGGTTGTCTGGTGCTGGCTTGCCACGATCCTTGGGGTTCCCTGGCTTGCATTTCTGCCTCTGTCACAAGGTGATCTGTCTCCTTGCTCTCCTCCTGTGACTTTCTCTGACTGACTGTGTCTGAATTTCCTCTGCCTTATAAAGACCCCAGGCAAGTGGAGTAAGGGTAACCTTATTCAATTTGGCCTCCTCTAAACAGGAACATTGAAGACGCTGTTCACAAATGAGTCCACACCTTAATTAATAATATCTTCAAAAGTCCTATTTCCAAATGGTTTCACACTCACAGAAATGCAGTTTAAGACCTGAACGTGTCTTTATGGGGAACATTAATCAATCCCCAACAAGAGGGCAGAATCTACCCCCAAGGTTCCTCAGCTATAAACTCAGTGAACGGAAGACTGCAGCTCTTCTCTTGTTTTCTAAGCACTGCAAACACTTCATGGGAAATATTGAGTGACTTGAGGGAGGTAATTGGTAGGTGGAGAGGACCCCCAAAGCATAAATCAGATTAAATTGTCCCCCTCTTCTAGCCTTTGAGAGCTGTGGGTCAAATTTAATTTGATTATTAAAAGTTAAGCATTGCAACATTTTTACTCCCCCAAAGAACTGAAAAGTAAAATTCATATATAACAAACCATGTAAAGTTTTCCTGTAAAGCATTTTACTTCCAGTGTTCATATGATTTATATTTTCAGGAGGACTACATTTCAGACCTCAAGGTCTCAAGGTCTTAAAAAACCCTTTGGTCTAATTGAGACTGATTCTATGTTTTGTTGTCCTTTGCAAAATAATATTAATGCAAAGGATTCTTAATAAATATCTAGTGTCGTGAGCCTGTCAATATTTAATAATGATCTAGCTCATGGTGTCTGCTTAGTAAATATTTAATGAATGAAATTAATTATCATCTAATGAATGAACACAATGTCATTTTCATTTCCATCCTTCATATGATGAAGTTGAGGCAAACCTCTTAAGTGAGTTATATAAGATTTTACAGACAATGTCAAAGTCAGAATTAAATTGCAAATCTTCTTTTTCTTGGCAGTAGGCCAATATTTTTCAAACTTTGGGTCATGATCCACTAGTGGGTGGCAAAGTCAACATAATTGGTCTGGATTGGTATTTTTATAATGAAATGGAATAGGATAGAAGAGAAAAACTGACGTAACATAGCCTGCATAGCTCAGCACAGCATAGCTTAACATACACTACAAAGAAAAAGAACTGAAAACTGAGCATTGTAATGGTTAAACAATATTTTGAAAATTTTTTCATGTATTAGGTCAACAGGCAAAACTATATTTTTCTGGTGTGGGTCATTGTATTAACTAGCCAAAAGGGTGCTGATACAAAATACCAGAAATCTGTTGGTTTTTATAAAGGGTATTTATTTGGGCTTACAGTTACCAGGGCATAACACGTAAATTATTTCCCTCACCAAAGTCTGTTGACACATGTTGGAGCAAGATGGCTACTGACATTCAGCCTTCCTCTTCCTCTTAAGGCTCTGTGGTCCCAGCTTCTTCCAATATCAGCTGTAGGCTGGGATAAGTCTCGTCTCTCTCCCGGAACTCATTTCTCTCTGGACTCAGCAGCTCTGTTCTCACCACAAGGTCAACTGTAGATTATCAGGCTCTCTAGGCTTTAACTCTGTCCCTGGGGCTTGATTCTTTCAAGCTCAGCTGCTCTGCTATCTCCCATGTGTTTACTTCCCAGGATCCAGCTAAAAACTCCAACCTCCCTTCTCTGTGGTGTGGTTTCTCTGTAAGTCCCTGCCCACCAAGGGGGCAGAGACTCAATGTCCTACTGATGTGGCCCAATCAAAGCCTGAATCATTATTTAATCAGGTAAAAGTGAAACCTCTGAATCCAATAATCTAATATGCCCAGAGGAGAAGATTAGTTTACAGACATAATCCAATATTTATTTTTGGAATTCATAAACAATATCAAACTATTATAGTCATGTTCTAAAATGTTAGAAAGCATTAAACTAGACCATTTGTCTTCATTAATTGTACTTCAACATTTCCTGGAAGAAATATCACACCTAACCTGGCTTTCCTGTCTCTTTCCCCTTTATCTTGCTTAATTTTTTTTCAATCATGAAATTTTCTACATTTAAAAAGTTAAGAAAATAATAATAGACATACTTGCACACTCACTGCCAATGTTAAATAGATGTTAACCTAATGCCATACTTGCTTCCTCTCCTCTACTGCTCTCTCCTTTCTGTCTCCTTATTCCTTGTGTCCTCTCCCCTTCAGCTTTCTCAAGGAACATAATGTTGCAGGTACAGCTAACACTCCATTCTGCTCTTTTAAACTGCCCATTTCACCCCAAAAGTAGCCATTATTTTGAAATTGGTATGCATTGTACCTATATATAATTATGGAGTTTTACCACTTATGTATTTATCTATATTTCATTTATGAATTTGGCTGTCTTTCCTCACCTCTGTTTTTCAGATATATCCCTTCACACTCTGAAAGACTTTTCAGTAGTTGCACGAGCAGTATTGTAATGAATATCCTTGAATGCCAGAAGATAAGAAAAACCAACAAATATGCAAAAAACATCTTTCACAGTCTTTGGAAATTGGTTCTGTATTGGCTGATACTCTCCTTCAGAGCCATGGCCTTAGAAATTCCCCTGTTTACAGGAGAATGACCTCTCTACTCCCTATGAAATAGAATTTCTTCCTCTCCTAGGTGCTACCTTGTGTGCGTTAAAACAGTTAATCCTTTGCTCCAGGCCACTTTCATTTAGACTGCTTTAGCTATTCCAAGCTGCTTCTGCCTGCCCAGAGAAGAGAGTCCAGGTTCAGTCATTAGGACTGCCAACCAATAGATTAGCATCAACATACAGGCATTCTGGTATGCACATGAGGGTTCCTCTGCACCCTCTGGAGCAGGGCAATGGACCCACAATGGAAGTGTTGGCCAGTTCCACATTGTGCCAGGGAAAGGCTGAGGTTGGGGCTAGGATGGGTGACATGAGCTTCTCCTACCAATTTCAAAGCTACATATTCTTGACTTGTCCCTCACTAGTTACTGCAACCCTTCAACTGTTTTCCAGAGATTTGAGGAAGATGGTTCTGCAACTTTTCACTAGTTGTTCAAATATTTTGTGGGGGAATGGTACACTGGAGCACTGTATGAGTCTGAGTCTTTTTGTCCTCAGAAAATCCTGTTCTTAAAGCATACCCATTCCTGTGCCTGTAAACTCATTGTACATGAGATCTTTTGATGAGATTCAGTTAAGGGAACTTTTGATGGATCATGTTGTTTTATTTTATTTTTTTGCACCTTATGTCACCATCTTGGACAACCAGAATCTCTGAAGCAATGAATATCATCATAATTTCCTACTTACATGTGCTGTGAGAATTTCTCTACCCTTGATATCTAGAAATAAAATTGATCTGCAATGGTAGGGTTTCGGTATCCTAGATTTGGGAGAGTGGTGGTACCAGTTTATACTTCAACTAACAAGGTATTGTAGCTTTTGTGTGGCCATGTGTTTGGTGCTACCAGACATTAATTTTTGCCATCTATTGGGTAAAAAATTGTTGATTTAATTTCCAATCTTCTCATTATTAGAGAAAGTGAATATCCTTCTATGCTCAAAAATAGCTTATTGACCATTATTTTGGTTTGTTTCTACATATATTACTTATTGCCCTTTTCTCTTGTTTTACTTGCTGATTGGTGGAAGTTATTTATATATTGTGATTACTAAACTCAGTTATGCACATTGCAAGCATTTTCTCTAGTCTGTGAATTTTCTTTCAACTTCATAATATATTCTGTGTTGTAGTTTGAAACTGCATATACCCCAGAAAATCATATGTCCTTAAAGCTAATCCATTCCAGTGGGTATGGGTGTTAACCTATTGTAAGTAGGACCTTTGGAATAGGCTACTTCAGTTAAGGCATGGCCCAGGGTGGATCTTAATCTTCTTACTGGATTACTTTATAAAAAGAATGAATACAGAAAGAGATGATCAGGAAAGTAAGAAGCTGATAGCAATGAAACCCAGCAGAGGAGGGAAAGACCAGCAGATACTGCCATGTGCCTTGCCATGTAACAAAGAAGTCCAGAATCACCGACAACTGGTCTTCAAGAAGAAAGCATCACCTGATGATGTCTTGATTTGGACATTTATTCTCAGCCTCAAAATGGCAAGCTCGTAAGTTAATAACTTCCCATTGTTAATGCCAATGCTTTTCATGGTATCTGATTTGAGCAGCTTAGCATACTAAAACATTTTGTCCACAGGATTTTGTCTTTATTAGTAGTAGCAGTGGTTTAATGCAATCAAATCACTCCATTACTTTATAATTTATGCTTTTCCTAAGAAATCATATCTCATCATAATATTATAAATATATTATCTATATTTTCTTATAAATATTTACGATTTTGCATCACTATTAACACATGTGAAATGTATTTGTATGTATGAAGTGATAAAAGGATGTGGTTTAATTTTCTGTTCCAATGGCCAATTGTCTCAGCTGAATTTATGAACTGTCCATCCTTTCCAACATGATTTCCAAAGCTTTTTGTACCAACCACTCTTGTATACGTAGGGCTTCAAAGCTCTGCTTTGTTTCTCTGCTCTAGTTTTCTATACTTCTGGAAACAACCTGCTTTAATTATTTATTTTAAACACCTTTGAACCTGATGAACATATATTATCTCTTCCTCCTTAAAGATTTCTTACCTATTTTTAGAACTTTATTCTTCTATTTGAATCTTATAACCAGCTTTTCAGTTAATAAGACACCTTTATAAGATCAGTTAGCAGAGAATTGTGTTTATAATATTGAAGTTTTCCCACCAAGAAAACAGCATGATTCTCCATTTATTTTTTCTTTTGTCTTTCATGTTTCATATTTTTATTAGTTTTATTTGCAGTAATCTTACAGTTTTGTAGCTATTATAAATGCTATTTTTGTTTAGTTTGGTTTGGTTTTGCATTTTATAATTGCTTATTGATAGCATATAGAATTAAAAGAGATTTTTGTGTGTTGTTGCTGTATACTCTAAACTTTCTATTTTATTAATTATAACAGTTTGTCCATAAAATTGTACAGATTTCCAAAATCCAAAATCATATTGCCTGAAATAATAAGTTCATTGTTCCTTACTTTAAACCTTGCACCTTTGATTTCTATGTCTTTTGTTAGTATGTAACCTAATTTGTCTATTCCACTTTGAATAGAAGTAGTGATAGAGGCTATTCTCTCTTCTATTCCTAGTTGTCAACAGTTTTTATCATGGATATTTGCAGAAAGTTATCAATTTTTCTGCATTTGTTGAAGTGATTATGATTTTTCTCCTTTCATTTTAACCTGGTAAATTGTGTTAATATATTTCTATTTTATATATATATATATATAGTTATTACCCTGTATAATTTTAATATTTATTTTAGATACTGCTTGGTTTGGTTTTTCTATTAGTTGCATAACAAATTTCCACAAACATTGTGACTTAAAACAGCACAAATTTATTATCTCACAGTTTCTATGGATCATCATTCTAGATATAGTTAGCTTGGATCATCAGTACAGACAGGGATTGGCTGGATTCTCTGCTTTGTGTCTCACCAGGTTAAAATCAAGGTGTTGGTTAGAGCTGTGATCACGTCTAATTCGCCAGGTCCTCTTCCAAGCCCCTCTCTTTCTTTGCTAACTGTTGGCTGAGAACTACACTTTTCAATTAAAGGCTGCCCTCAGGTCTTGGCTACATGGCCACCTCCATAGGCCTTGTCACACATGCTGTCTTAGTTTGTTAGGGCTGCTGTAACAAAGTACCACAGACGAGTTGGCTGACAAAATAGGAATTTATCCTCTCACAGTTCTGGAGGCCAGAAGTCTGACATGTGTAGCTGTAAACAGGAACATGCTCCCTCTTCAGTGCTGGATTGTCAGCAAGCCATGGCATAACTCTATCAATGCCTCCATTATGCGGCTGAGGTCTCTCTCTCTGTCTTCGTCTCTCTGTCCACATTTGATCTTCTTTGAAGGATGCTAGTCATATTGAATTAGGGTCCACTCTAATCCAGTTTGGTCTCACTTTAATTAGAAACATCTTCAAAGATCTTATTTACAAAAAAAGTTAGCAGTAACAGGACTGGGGTTTTAGGTTTGAAAATGTCTTTGAAGGAACACAATTCAATACATAACAATGTCTTATATCCTCCGGGCCATCAGGAGAATCTCTCCTTTAAGAGGTCACCTGATTAGGTCAGGCTCATCATGGATAATCTCCCATTTGATTTACTCAAAGTCAAGTGATTGGGAACTTCAGTGATATCTATAAAATTCTATTACATTTGTCACATGATGTTACCTAATCACAGTAGTGCTTTCCCATCATAGTTGTAGGATCTGCCTGCATGCAAGGGGAAAAAACAAGGTGAGAATCTTGGGGGCTATCTTAGAATTCTGCCTACCACAGATTATTAACTTTATTTAAGACTTAGCTCACCTTGCTCTTAAGTAAGATTAGTACACAGTTTTTCATTTTGCACTGTCCTTTTCTGTTATGGATATAGCTTACTCCTGGTCATTGTTGAGTTCGGGAACATTAACTCGTATTCTATTTTCTGGATAAATATGCTAATATAAACATTTATGTTCAATATTTTCAAAGTACTATATCATTGCAATTAAACACTTTCCCTTCTTCTCTTCATTGATACTTCTTTCAGCTCTCTGTTACATCAGACCAAATTAGTCGAAATGATAGAAATATTATTCAAAAATTCTCAGTTTCATCAGTCATAAATTCTTCTCTCTGTCTCCCATAAGGAAACATGATACAAGTGCAATACCAGTGGAAAAATCATGGAATCAGAAGTTGAAAAACCAGTTTTCATTTCAAATTCAACATTGATAAATGGTGTTATATTGGTGTTAATTAAGTCACTTTTTAATTCTTGTTGGAGTACAATTTTCCATGAATATTTTAATGTTTCTACTTGGTCTGCACTTCTGATCAAAGAGCACTGGAAAATCATGGTTAAACAATGATTGAATGATTGCATGACAAATATACTTTGGAAGTTAAGGACAGTATATTTCTCCAGAGAGAGTTAGTGTCTTATCTCATCCACAGTCATTTGCTTGCATTCCAGGGATGTTTCCTTCCCTTCCCAGAAAAAATGTGTTAACATTCTAGAATAAAGGCATCTCTAGAGGAGAGGATGTGCCAAAATGTCAGCCTGTGAATATAAGCTCTGAGTCTAATAATGTGTGGGTTTCTCTCATGTAGAGTAACCCCACTACATACACACAGATGAATATCTGGCCCTCATCATGTCACCTTGCATGGAATTGGGGCATGGAGAACTTGTGCTAAGGTACTTTGGAAGTAATGAAACATCTATTTGCTGATCTAGAGATCTTGTGTTTTCTGTCAGAATATGAATAAATATATAAACTCAGCAATTCTCACATTTTTAACGGGGTAAGGAAACTTTCTTACACAATGTAGACTGCCACATCGGCTTTCCTGGTGAGGCAGATGAGATCACATTAATGAATATAACGTGTTTTTACAGAATAGGACAAGATGTGTAACTGTAGGGTGGAGAGATGGTGACTGCATTTATATGCTACGTTGCTAGACAATATTTAATGTGGTCGATATTTAAAAGCATTTATCTCCATACTTTCTCATCTTGTCTTCCAGAATAGCCCTTACCCACTTAAATCATTATATGCTGTGACAGTTTGAGATTATTTTTGAGATTATTTCACAAAAAGAGAAAGATTATGTTGTAAATGAGTCTATTCCTCTGGGTGTGATACCCTTTGATTGTATTAAATTCAGTGAGGGGCCTCTGATTAAGTTTACCTGATAAAATTGATTTAGGGCTTCTGATTGGGCTACTCCAGTAAGGTGTAACTCAGGTTGAGTCCCTGACCCCTTGGTGGGCTGCTATGAACAGACACTCACTCAAGAAAGCACATCGGAAGAGGGGAGCTCTTTGTCATTTTGATCCTGCCATGTGACAGAAAGGAGAAGACTAAAGCAGCTCTCCCCAGGGAGAGAGGGACCATTTGCCTGATTGCTTATAGCTGACCTTGGGAAGAGAGCTGAGACTGATATAGAAAGCACAGAAAGAAACGAGCCCTACACCAGAGGAGAGAGAGGAAGCCCTGAGAGACAAGCCCTATGCCAGCCTGCAGCTGGGATTGGGAAGAAGCTGGGCCCACGGAGCCTCAAGAGGAAGAGGAAGCCCAGGAAGGAGAGACCAGGCAGAGACCAGCGACCATCTTGCTTCAACACGTGGCAACTGACTTTGGTGAGAAAACAACCTTGAGCTGGACTCTTTAGGGCCTTGTAACTGTAAACTTTTACCCCAAATAAATAGCTTTATAAAAGCCAACAGATTTCTGGTACTTTGCATCGGGACCCCTTTGGCTCACTAAAACAACATATCTATCAATCATCTATCTATCTATCTATCTATCTATCTATCTATCTATCTATCTATCTATAGAAAGGAAAGAAGGCAGCAAAGAAGGAAAACAAATGGAGAGAAATACAGCAGGAGGAAGGGAGGAAAGGACAGAAGTATTTCTATTTTTAATCACCAGGACCAAATGCTGAGGGGAAGGAGAACCATGGATATGTATATTGAAGCCTTTCACACACAAGAGATCTTGATTTGAAAAAAAAAAAAAGACCCTTCAAACATGATTCTCTTTTTTTCCAGGTGCTTTGTCTAGAAACCTCCTTCTCTAGAGATCACCAGTTATCAAAGTTATGTGCATGAAATTTACCTTATTAAATACTGTCAGGGTTGTACATTGCTTTTTTCCCCATTTCCTATCCTTTCAACAAAACTCTGTCGCTTTATGATGAGTATAGAATTATTGCTGATATTTCCCATCTTCTCTTCATGTCTATTCTGACACCAAAGATGTGGGGGGAAAAGACTGATTTGAGAGTCTGAAGATGTAGCAGAAAAAGAACTACTGCCAAGCTCTTTGGGGTTTGATCAATGTGGAAAACAGTCTAATTGTTTTGGATTCCATGCTCCTATCCAACACTGCTTAACGCCTAGCACTGAGTCCAAATTTTCTTTGTCATTTCCTACTTAATAACTCTAGCTGAGCCAAATTAAAACTAAAGTAATTAAACAAATTAGTTTACATTTTTCTTTTTCTATTTTTTCTTTTCTGACCATCCTGGCGTAAATATATCATTTTAGCCTAACATCTTGCTTATTTTGTTACTCAAGCATGGTATAGAATTGAACTCTGTGGTTTGGTTTGATAAACCTATGATTGAAAACTAAACATTTCTGAAAAAAAAATATGGATAAGAACATCTTACATTTATTGACCATAGCCAAGAAATTTATTTTTAAGAACTGAACCACAGATGGGATGCCATCTGTCAGCATATGGCATTGGCTCTTAAAGCAATGTTTACATCTGAGGGATACGATGCTTTCTTTGAGGGAACAAGAGGCATTACTGGACTAAACATGAAGAAGAATGATATTAGATTCATGAATATTTGCTAAGCATAAAATCAGCATGTTTATATGCACGTAGTTTCCATACATACATACATTTGGGTGGATAAAAGGAAAAAAAATCTGTCCATTGAAATCCTGTTATGATAATAGAAAACAATTGTGATTTTGAAATTATTGGCTTTTTTCCTCCTATAAGAGGCAAAACTATTGGTATGAAGTTATCAGATCTCCAAACTTGCATGTTTTTATAACATCAATTTTACCTTTTTCTATAAAGTTACTATGTTATTTTAATTTATTGAAATCCCAACCATGAGCTTTATTTTATTGAAAAATATATGTACCAAGGACATATAATTCTGTTACATGAGTTTCAATAACTCCCAAAACTTTATATAGTTTAGTTTTTTAAATCTATTTTGCTATGTATAAGTGTTCTTATTTATAGTCACCTCTGAATTTTGAAACATGTAATAAAATTATCTTTTTATTTTTTAATTATAAAAGCACTAAACTTATATTTTTTAACTACCATGCACTTGTAAAGAGATTGTATTTTGCTTATTTGCATTTCACTCTCTGATCAGAAACAATTTGAATAAGCAATTCAAATAAATAATTTGAATTCAAATCAAATTTTCTATTTTCTTCACCTCAAAGAGTTGATGTATATAATATATACAAAATTGTATAATTTATATAAATTGCAATACTCCAATGGAGAGATTGTGAACAAAATTCAAGGATAATAAAAATAACTACCAGGTTAGGTGATTTATGATCACTCTCTTGAATCTTGAAAATAAACCTCCTAAATTATAATTAATCCCTAGTTACAGCTGAGGAAATGGCTTTAATGATATCAATTAATAGGCCTAAGGTCACAGAAATTGTGATCAGCAGTATCTGCTTGAAGACCCATCTTCTTTCTTCCATATGATATTGCCCCCTGTATGAGAAAATGCTATTGATAAGAAAACATAAAATATTTATTGATTGTTGAAAGGGGAAGAAATCAGCTGCACAAATAATTACAATCTAAATTGAAATCATAATGAAGTACAAATTTTACTTATCAAGCTGAATTATTTTAAGTTTAATTATTAAATATAAACATCTACAATCATATACTGCAAGTCTGGCTGTGCTATAAAATGCATTTTGGAAATAATGATTAGGAGCCTTAAAATTTTCATAGATTTGATCCATTAATCTCTCTTATGAATTTCATGTTAACAAAATTATGTAAAATATTAAGGAAATTAAATTGAGGAGACTTTCTCTAGAGCAGAATGCATAATAGGAAGACAGAAGTTTCTATATAAATCATTGTCAGTAGAAGATAGAAAAATCTTATTATATACACATTTAACAAATTTCTTTATAAAAGCGGCATATAATAAATCATTGTAAAAATATATAGCAATATAGCAACAGGGATGAGATATATCAGAAGCTCCTGAATATCACTGTGTTATTTCTTTTAAAAATTTCTTATTTAACTTCTGTACCTCAGTTTCCCCATTTGTAAGATGAAGTTAATAATAGAAAGCACTTTCCCATGGCTGATGTGAATAAAAATATTTATTACGTTGAAGATACTTAGAACATTACCTGGAACATAATAAATGCTCAGTAAATGTTAAATATTATGAGAAAATGTTTATTATACAGAGTTAGGAAAATAATAGAGAATGTGATCATTGCTGTGAACAAAGGTATAAAATTAAAATATAAAAGAGGAAAAACTAAATATTTGATTAGTGGGATATTTTATTGTGAATGTTTATGTTCTTTTCCTTGGGTTTCCAGTGACATTTGTTTTTATAAGTAATATCAACTTTTAAATGTAAAAATTTTACTTCTAAAAGGTCACTCTTGAAAAACTCTAGAAAATATTTAGGGAAAAGGTTTGTGGCTGTCCAAAAGAGAAGACTTGAAAAATCTTAAGGTTAATTATTTTCAGCATATTGTTTTTGGCAAGAGGGTGACATTTCCTCAGTGAAACAAAACAAAATAAAACAAACAAACAAACTTCTCTCCCATTTACTGTATGCTCAGCATAGATTACTTGGTACCATTCATTCAGTTCAATCTTGACAATGAAAGCCAAATATAGATACCAATTACTGTACCTCAGGGTTTTTTGAGTCCAGAAAACTAACTTTATCTCAAAAGGATATACCATATGACCCAGAAGTCCCATGTCTAGGTACATACACAAAGGAGTTGAAAGCAGAGACTCAGACATTTACACACCAGTGTTCATAGTAGCATTATTCACAGTTGCCAGACAGTGGAAGAACCCATGTGTTCATCAACAGAGGAATGGATAAATTAAAATGTGATATGCACATACAATAGAATATTATTCAGCTGTAACAAGGAATGAAGTTCTGATACCTGCCACAACATGGAAGAAGCTTAAAGACATTATGGTGAGAGAAATAAGCCAGACACAAAGGGTAAAATACTATATGATTTCACTCATATGATATAAACAGAATAGCATATTCATGAAATCAGAAACTAGAATACAGGCTACCAGGGGCCAAGCCGGGGAGAGAAATGGGGATTTAAAGTTTAATTAGAATGGAATTTCTGTTTGGGGTGATAGAAAAGTTTTGGCAATTGATGATGGAAATAGAGGCACAACTTGAATGAAATTAAAACCACTGAACTGTATATTAGAAAATAGAAAGGAAAGGGAAATTTTAGGTTGTATATAAACTTACACACACACAAACTCATTGAATTGTACAGCACAATGTAAACAATGTGCTAAAGTTAATAGCATAATTATAATAAGTATTCCATTAATTGAAACAAAGGTGCCACTCTAATGCAAAATGTTAATAATAGGAAATCTGCGTATGTGAGAGGGAGGTATACAGGATATGCGTACTTCCTCCAGGATGTTTCTGTAACCCTACAACTGCTTTAATAATTAAAAAAACAAAAAGATATCTGGGGTATATATGTGTGCATGTGTAAAATGAACATTTGACATTTATGTTGTCAATAAGGTGGGAAATGTCAGCACATATATTGCCAGAGATTTGGGAATTGGCAAGAAGTGTTGCTTCTTCCTCACAAATCCACTTAACCTACACCAAAGGATAATAGCATGTATTTTTATAATATCAAATTTCATTAGGAACTCTGAATTTTTCCTCTGATCCAGGAATACCAAATTGCTCTAGGAAATGGCTACATCAGTGTAATGTAGGAGTAAAATTACAGAGTCCCTGGTGCCTTCCTGGGCAACTGAATCAGTCAGAGAATATTTCCCAGGAATGTGTATTTCTGGCATAGACTCCAGGCGATTGTCATGTGTAGGACACTCACTGGTCAGATTAAATTCCTGACTTTATAAGGTTATGTCTCTGTTTCCATCAGGAATCTGGTGCAGAGAACAAAATCCATTCTGACTAGTTTTAACAGAAAGAGATTTACTATTGGTTATTGAATGACTTTCAGAATTGTTGGGAAGCAGAAAAAACAGATAAGAGGCTGACCAACTAGGAGCAACTCTCAAATCATCACCACAAATCCAGACCAAATTGGGAGTTACTGCCCCTCCCAATATGAGGGAGCTAGGAAACAAGGAAGGAGCTAAGTCTGAATTCTGACAGGAGAGCTGCCATCTGCTCCCTGCTGCCTCTGCAGCAACCCACAAGAGCAAGATGGATGCATCCTGATGCACTTCTCTCACCACTTAAACTCAGTTCTATATTCAAACCTTTTGCAATTGCTTTTCATTACTGGAAAGTTTCCAGAAACTTATTCAAAATTAGTTTAAGGAAGGTTTGGGGGAAGCGGGTATGGCTCAATCGATAGAGCTCCCGTTTACCATATGGGAGGCCCCAGGTTCGCTTCCCGGGGCCTCCTTGTGAGGGCAGGCCGGCCAGCCCGCCGGCGCAGTGGGCTGATGCAGCAAGACCTCACAGCAGGATGCGGGTGTGGCTCAATCGACAGAGCCCCCGTTTACCATGTGGGAGGCCCCGGGTTCGCTTCTCGGGGCCTCCTTGTGAGAGCAGGCCGGCCCGCGCAGCGCGGTGGGCTGATGCAACAAGACCTCGCAGCAAGGGGGAGGTAAGCAGACACAGAAGAAACACACAGCGAATGGACACAGCAAACACAAGCAGCAAGG
>JAQZBX010032457.1:0-25845 GCA_029593785.1 Cabassous unicinctus
CAATATTTCTACTCTTATATAAGTTTTAAGAAAATACAGCAAAATCCTTAGAATTAGGGAAAATGCTAAGCGATGAAAACCTGATTTCAATGATATGCCTGAGAACTTAGTGCTAATTTGGGGAGGAGGACTTGGAAACCAGATAATCTTTATCTAAATATGAGAACTTCCCTTTTGACTCATGATTTCAGATAAGGATTTTGGAGAACAGAGTTCGTGATTCATTGCCATGAGTTTTTGGACATATCTTAATTTGGGCATTTTCTCTCTTTGGAGGGCCTCTCCTTCTCCTCTGCATGACTAAGTGAGCTTGCTGAGTGTGGTCCCTGCAGTGGGAGTGCCCACAGCATTCTGTCCAGACGTCAGGGTTTCGCACGATAATGTGCTCAGCCGAGTTAGGTGAAGAAGGGGAAGCCCTCTTCTCAATTTGGGCAGACAAGGAGTTTCTCTCTTCTGCATGTCTTCTTCATGCTTTTTTGTTTGTTTGTTTTGTCTTGTCTTTGCCATAGCCCATCTGAAATCTTAAATGACCCTAGGGTTAAAAAGGCTTTCTGCCAGCTGTTGGGTCAGTAGTTCTTCTATTGTTTGCTTGAGCCTGGGAAGAGTCCCAGGCAGCAGGGGAGCTGTACTCACCATTGCCATGCCCAAGCTTCCCAGAGCTATCAGTAATCTAGTTCTGACCTTTTCACGCAGTTACCATCTTGGGGAGAAGAGAATCAGAGGAACTGTTGCAGAAAAGAAAGTGAATACATTGGAATGGGCCATAAGCGGTTGTTCTTGATGGAAAGACATTAAAGGAAGAAGTGACAGAAATGAAAGGGCCCTTAGAAAAGGAAAAAGTCTAGGATAAAGAGTTATGGGGGTTGGGGAAGGGCAAAATTAGAGCACGGGCAAAGATTTATCGTTGGTTGGCTCGTTGTTTTATATTTTTCATTCACCTATACCTGTTGTCTTCTTTTCACAATTTATCTCACCCATCCTCCCCAAGAATTTGGCCAGGATCTGGCCTTTGCAGGATGTACCGGTGACCCCAAACCTTTTCTTTCCCTTTACTCAGACATCTTTATGAAGTCCTCCTTCCCTGGAATGTTTTGCAGAGATTAGCCAACCTGAGAAACTAATTCACATTAGGGTTTTGTTATCTAGGAATGGTTTGACCTACATATTCCTTTTACAGATATTTCTAGATGTATGGTTCCTTCATCCAAAGGAGTTAACCTTTATCAGAGGGCATTTCTGTGGCGGGCTTGTGAGAGATAACGTATGTGGGCTGGCCTCCATGCAGCAACACTCCTCTGCTCATATCACCTGGGCTCCTTCACATTTTCCCGATGTGGCAGATTTCATCTCAAGCCATTGTTAAGGTTCACCCACTGCATTTCATGAAAAGTCCCCAGTGTCAAAAGGAACAGGACAAACCATAAGAGCAGCCTCCTGGGTCTTCCAGACTTGCTGGTTTCCATTACTCCCCTTGGGCTCTTGTGGTCGCCCAAGGCTCTACTGTAGGAATCTCTGCCATGGCCAGGCAAGCGGCTCCTCCTTCCTTTCTACCAGGTCCTGCCACCATCCCAAGCCCCTGCATATCTGTGTCCCTTCTTAGCTCTGGGGAAAGCTATCTCTTGGCCCTGTCTGTCTCCCACCTCATCCTCCGAGAAAGTCTTCTTTCCCTGATTCCTCCAACACAAGCTGTCCATGAATCGGTGAGCAAATAAACCAACAGAACATGCTCTCAGACCACTTTTTTTTTTCCTGGTCTTCATTCTTAAGCTTTGTTATATTTTTCAGATGCCTTTTAGTGGGCAAGGAACTCTCCATCATAGTCATATACCCTGAGAGGATTCAGATGTTAGGTAATCAGCTTGGCCCTTGTGGACGTTTGAGTTTCCCACTATTGGTGGGATGGGGACTTGAAATAAGAATTTCTTTGAATTAAAAGCAACGATGTAAAGTGACATTTCCTGAATGTTTGAGTCTGCAGAGTAAAATTAATTTTTGCTACAATTATAATAGTGAAAAATTATTTTGATGTTGAACAACAAAGAAGAGCGTAAATAAATTATGGCACAACCATGCAATGATATAACAACTTTTATTAATTTGCAAAGGTGTCTATCATATACTGTTAGATGAAAAATTCAGGTTATGATATAGAAAATGTGTAATTTGATCCCACTTTGATTAAAAAAATATGTATATGTGTGTATTTTTTTTTCATAAAAATATGGATAGAAAAATTCTGGAGGTACATATCTCAAACTGTTACCAGTGAGATTATGATGGATGTTTTGTTCTTGTTTATTACATTTGTTATTGATAAATAATACTTTATCAATCCTAAAAAGAATAAAAAATAATTTTTAAAATCTGTGGCCTTAAATGTATCTTTTTATATCCAGATGGTATTGCAGAAATATGAATAGAAGCAAGGCAGAACAACTCCTCAGAAGTGAAGTAAGTGTTAATACTTGTTCATGGATTTGACTTTAGCACAAATTAATTTTAATGAATTCCGAGAGAGTAGTTCCACACACTTCTGTTTCTAAAGTCTAAAATATATTGTGATATCACTATTGATTTTTGATTTTTTAAAAAATCATTTAAAAATGAATATAGGCATCAGCTATATAATGGGTGACTTTTTTTTTACTCTGTTTTCTTTCTTACTGAAAACGAGTTTTGTATTTACCTAGATTTTCCCTTTTTGCTTGAAGTATTTGTTTTTAAATAATGCACATTAATATTATGCATAGTCTTTTTATAAATGAAGTTTTAATAAAATATTTACTTACCTTTAGAAATTAATGTGCTGAAATTCTTATAACTGAAGAAGAAATAAAATGGAAAAATAAAATGTAGCAAGGAGGAAACAATACTGGACTTTGTAAGGAGACCTGAGCCTAGCTGTGACTTAACTAGTCTAGTTTTCACATTTGTAAGATAAGGAGATTGGATTGAAAGATCACCTGTAAAATTCTCTGCATTTTTTTTTTTTACCTCATTATTCTATCTAATAATAGTTCCCAATCTTTTAAACTCATTCTTTTTCGTTTTACCTCCTGTTTGTTGTCATCAACCAAGATTTCGTTGAGTTCTTCTTTCTGTAGTTTATGTTAAGAAAGAAATAGCAAGTGGAATTTGCTTGATTTAAATTATAGGTAACTATATCCACTCCCTACAGGATTCTTCCATGCTTCCCTGGTGGAGCCCACAATGGGAGGCAGCTAGAGAGGACTTATAGCCTGGGTCCAAATTCTGCCTCTGCTACTTACTGTTTGAAGTGTCCTTTTTTGTTTTTTTTAAAACAATTTATTGAAGTATATCATTCATACATGAGCATACATAAAAGTGTTCAGTAAACATTGTGAACTTACAAAACAAACATGCATAACATCATACAGGGCTCCCACACATCACCCCACCACAAATACTTTGCATTGTTGTGAAACATTTGTTAACAAATTATGAAAGAGCATCATCAAAGTATTACTACTAGTTATAGTCTGTATCTTTCTCCCCTATACATTTTTTAAAAGGATTTATTTATTTACTTTTATCCATTTTAACCACCCCCCACCCCCATTTTTGCTGTTTTTGTGTCCATTTGCTGGGCAACTCTCTGTGTCTGTTTTCTGCCCTCTCTTATCATCCTTCTCCTGTCTTCACTGGAATTTGATCCTTGGAACCTCCGATGTGGGAGAGAGACGTCCTACCACCTGCGCTACCTTAGTTCCTGGTTTTCCGGTGCGTCTCATCTTGGCTCTCCCTTGTGTCACTCTCCTTTTATGTCATCACTGTGCTGCGTGGCTTGTGGGGCCTGGCGGCTTACCCGCTCGTGAGGCCTGATGGCGCACCCGCGCATGGGGCTGGTGGCCCATGCGCCTTCTATATTTTCCTTTTTCTTATTTTTACTGGGAGGTCCCGGGGATCGAACCCAGGTCCCTCTGTATGGGAGACGGATGCCCAACCATTTGAACCACATCTGTCCCCATGCTATATCTCTTAAGGTTGACCAAAGAAACCTAGAGTTACGGTCATTTCCCATACAGGATGGTCATATAATAAATGAGGCTTAGTTTATCACCAGCAGTCTAAAAACCAGACCTAGGGAGAAAAACTAGGTCTGGGGACACATGCATGGTTTCTAATATAGCGAATGTTTAGCCTACCCTGATTATCACAAAATCAGGACAGCGAGGATATTCGCAATATCTGTCCTTTTTGTGAAGGTTATCTAACCTTATCTAAGAAGTAAAGTGGGATAACAGTAGTACTTACCTCCTTTTTACAGATTGACTAATTATAACTATTGTCCTTAATTGTTTGTATGATATTTATTTGTGGGACCTTATTTAATTCCATTGTGTTTCTTATGAATAAAAAATTTTGTTTATTTTTCAGCTATTACACATACTTTTCATCTTAAAGCAATTTAAATGTTAGAGATTGATTGTGTTGTTATCAGGAGAGAGCTGTTCCAGGTTTATGGCTTCTATTTCTTGCTCTTTGGCTTGGAATCTGATGGGGATTTATACTTTAGTCATCCAGCCTTGTTTCTGCCTTCAGATTTTCTCTGCTTACTTGTATTTCCATATCTCCTTTTGTAAAGAGTGATATTCAACATTGACTTCCAGGGGAGTTAAGGATTTTAAAATACCTTTTAATAAAGGCCACTGAGATATTTACAGAGAAAAATGCTATGTGGGTAGAAAATAACATGGAGTCAGGATTCAAAGCTTATAGCAAATATGAAAAATGTATAAAATGAAACATTTTTCAGTAATTGTCTTCTCATATGTCCATGACCTAAGGGAATTGTAAAACCCTGCCTATTAGTTCTGAACGGGCCCTTAGAGATTATCTTGTTGAACTGTCTCACACTAGTGTGTGTAAGGATTGGTGATTGTGTGAAATTGTGAGTGTGCTTTCTTTAACTGGTTTTATGGCCCAGTAGTGTGAAGACAAGTAGAAAGTCATGGAGATGGGAGAAACCGAGGAGGCTTTTAGTAAATTGCAATGCTCTTAAGCAGATTTTCTAGGCAAGAAGAACAGTCATAAAACTGTAAGACTGGGTTCTTGGTTCTTGCAGTATTGGTTACTGCAGTGAAAACATCTTCTTATGCTTGGATTTTAGGATAAAGAAGGTGGTTTTATGGTAAGGGACTCCAGTCAGCCGGGCATGTACACAGTCTCCCTTTACACAAAGTTTGGAGGGTAAGTTTTCCTGCTCTGTTTTTTTAAATTTAGAGTTTTTTTTTTTATGAACTTCCTATATAGTTTGGTGAGTTTTAGGAACTGAAAGAAGTGTATTGTAGCTGCTGTGTAGAATGGGAGGGTCTGAGTAAAGAGAGGAGGGGAAATTAAAGCAGAAACCAGGTCATAGCCACGTCAAGGAGTTGGAGCTTTATCTGAAAAGCAATGGGGGAATTATAGTGAAAGAATTTTTAGCAAGAAATGACTGTGTTCTACAAGGACCTCTAAAATGTAATTTGTACATTTACAAGTTTAATTTATTCACTTTTAGAGGTATAAGTGCTCCAGACATTTCCTTGTTTACCACAATTGCAGGAACAAAAAACAGTAGCTGTTAATAACTATTTTAAGATTTCCAACTGTTGTTAAATGGAGCTGGTAAAGATTCTCTTTTCCATTCTCATGCAAAGACCAAGTATGTTATTAGTGGCCACTTTAGAAACTTACACCTGTTAAGAACACGGGGAAAAAGAAAATCTGTGCAAGGAATAGAAGGGGCCATATGTAGGGTAGGGAGCCTTTAGTTACCCTGTAGAAAGCATCTTATTAGTGAAATTACTCTATTCTCATTTGGTTCTGACACATTTTGATTTTTATTATAGAGAAGGTTCATCAGGTTTCAGGCATTATCATATAAAGGAAACGACATCATCTCCAAAGAAGTACTACCTAGCAGAAAAGCATGCTTTTGGTTCAATTCCTGAGATTATTGACTATCATAAGCACAATGCAGCAGGTAAGTGAGCTGTTATAGCCTAGTTCAGATATGGAGACTGTGATTAAAGTGATTAGACACTGTGATGAATTCTTCCCGGAGCAGTTTTATTTTGTAGTCAATTATTGAATGGATTGTTTTAAAATAATTCCGTATCAAGGAAGCGATATACACAAAGAAAAGTCAGAAATAATATCAAGTCTCAGAAAAGTTCTGTCTTGATCCTGGAATAATGAGTTATTCTAATGGCATATGATAAAATGTTCGTGTTTCTGTGGCTTATATCCTTGATACTAAATTAAAATCCAATATATTTTCTATGTCATGGTAGTCACGGTGGCTGCCAGCCCAGCCCAAGATTTAGGCCTGTGATATAGACTGCCAAAGACTAGAGTAGTCATGTCCCAGACATGTTTTCCATCTTCTTGAATCTCTGCTATACTTACCACCAGAGTGGGAAGAAGAACCAAACACGAAAAATAAAAATAGAAACCACAGCCTATTGAGGTTCCACAAGATGGAAATATTTCTGGTTGTTGTCCTCAAATATGCAACTGACCAGGGAATAGCCAAGTGCTTAATCCAAGTTATGGACAATTAACTTGAAGTTTTATCAAAGGCATACCTCGGCAAAGCCTGTCGCTACTTGTGACTGTTTGCTTTTCTTAGCTAATGATAGGAATATAATCTCATATTAATTTTTTTATAGTTTTATTGAAACAATTTATATGACATAAAGTTCATCCATTTAAAGCATACAACTCATTGGTTTTGATATGTTTACATCACCATAATGTAATTTAAGAACATGGTCGTCATCCCCAAAAGAAACCTTGTACCCTTTAGCAGTCACCCCCATCCACTCCCCTCCCCTCATTAGCTCAGCCCTACACAACCACTAATCTACTTTCTGTCTCTATAGAGTTGCCTATTTTGAACATTTCCTATAAATGGAATCATGCATTATGTGGCCTTTTGTGACTGTTTTTTTTTTTTTTTTTTTTTACTTAACAAAATATTTTTTCAATTCATCCATGTTGTAGCATGTTATCAGTATTTAATTCCTTTTTATTGTCGAATAATACTTCCTTATATGATTTTGTTTATCCATTTTTTCTAACCATTCACGTGTTGATGGACATTTGGGTTGTTTCTCCCTTTTGGTCATTATGAATAATGCTGCTGTGAACATTCACGTACAGGTGTTTGTGTGGACATGGGTTTTCATTTTTCTTGGGAGTAGAATTTCGGGATCATAGGGTAACTCTTCGTTTAATATTTGAGGAATTAATTCCTATTAATTTATCCCCAAAGAACTTTTTCATATCTTTTAGTCTGTTATTTCTTTTTATGTTTTCACATTCCCCTAGTTTTTTCTTTTGTGTTCTCATGTTTCGTTGTTTACCACTATCTTAATTAATTAATTTACTAACATGCATTAAGTACCTACTCCCTACTAGGAACTGTGCCAGGCTCTGGGGAGGCTGCTGTAGACTATCTAGTCATTGTCTTAGTTTGCCAGGCTGCTATAACAAATACCACAGACAGGTTTTGGCTTAACAATAGGAATTTATTGGCTCATGGTTTTGAGGCTAGAAGTTCAAAATCAAGATATCTGTAAGACGTATCTTCTGCCGGCGTTGGTAGTGTTCTGGGGCTGGCTGCCGGCAACCCTTGGGGATCCTTGGCTTGTATCTCTGCTTCCCCTCACCTGGCGATGTCCCCTCCTTTCAGGCTTCTGTGACTTCTGGGGTCTCCTTATAAGGCCTCCAGTAATCCAGATTAAGGCCCACTCTGCTTCTAGTTGGCCACACCTAAATAGAAAACCTTCAAAGATCCTATTCACAGGGGAGTGGATGTGGCTCAAGCAATTGAGCATCTGCTTCCAACATGGGAGGTCCCGGTTTCGGTTCCTGGTGCCTCTTAAAAACAAAACAAAAAAAACAAACAGCAAGCAAACGAAAAAACCAACTCGGGGGAGCCAATGTGGCTCAGCGGTTGAGTGCTGGCTTCCCACATGTGAGGTCCCAGGTTCAATCCCCAGCCCTGGTACCCCACACAAAAAAACATCCTATTCACAAATGAGTCCACACCCTGACTCCCCTTAACATATTCACGTATACCGTTTACAATGGTTTCACATGCCCGGGAGTGGATTAAGATTAAGAACACATCTTTTCTTGGGAACATGATTCAGTCTGTTGCCATCATTGATCCTGACTCTCCCCGATCTCCCTCCTTGTGGGAGAGACAGAGAAGTAATAACAATTTTAAATTACTCTGAGATATCTTCCAATAGAACAAATACAGTGTGTATCATGGGTGTTTACAGGAGAGGCACCTGCCGTTTCATCTTATATAGTGCTGTAAGTGACTTATGTTAAAGGACTTAATTAATCTCACTTCTATCCAGTAGTTGATATTCCCAGTTTTTGATATTGTAGAGCCTGATTTTTATGCTAAGGTTCCTAATATTGAATTGCTCTAATTTTTATCAGACTGGTATGATTCACTTTCATAGTTCAGAGCTCATATAGGAAAAGAACATGAAATAATACCTGATAACTGTTAGAAACATTGTAACATCCTATTTGTGAACAGGCAGAAAAGCATGGTCCATGATAAACACTGTAGTGGTATATAAAAGAAAATGTTTTGTAAGTTAATGAAAACATTGATAGGTTTTACTTTTTTATATTTGATAAAAATGTGAGACTGTCATCTCAGAGAGTAGGATCATCATCTTCCTTCTTGCCTTCCTCCCTTCCTGCCTCCCCACCTGCCTTCCTGTCTTCTTCTCTCTTGATTTCCGCTGGTGTGTATTACAGTGCTGGATGTGCATACAGAGGAAGACCAGGAAATGACTAAATGAATGGCTCTTATAAGCAAGTTTCCAGTTTAGCACTTAACTCTGCAGAATGATTAAGAATGTGTTTGACTGCAATATTCATTTCCATTTCTAGGGCTTGTCACAAGGCTGCGGTACCCAGTTAGTGTAAAGGGGAAGAACGCACCAACCACTGCAGGATTCAGCTATGGTAACTCTCATTTTAGAGTGTCGTTGTCTAATTTTCCTTCAAAAGAATCCATTGCCAAAGGCAATTTTGGATGCTTAGAAGTTCACGTAGTGGAACTGTTTTTTAAAACTTTATAGTATAGGTTTTCTTAGATGATTTTATTTATAACTTCAGTAACCCTAGGTTTTTTATTTTCACCATTATTCATAACTCAATAGAAACCTTTCTGCTAGTGAAAAATAAGCATTATCATGTTATATCTAAAATAAATCAAACCCATTCCTGGTTCTCATGTCTTTGTTAGTTACTCACAGGAATATAAGGCTAGAGGTAATAAAGAAGGCATCAGACTTAATTGTCTTTGCTGCTTTGGGCAAAAGCAAGCTGAATTCTTTCTAACTTGATAGAATTGAAAAAGAAAAAAAGTCCGAGAGGAAGAGTGGTAAAGGAGAAAATGTTTTTTTAAAAAAAAAGTGCCTTTGACTTGCAAGCTATATCATTATTGGCTTATTTTGCAGCATCTTCTTGCCTTCTTCTCTTCACTGCGGTTGTACTGTGACAGCTTAGAAGGGGCCATTCTCCCCAGAGGGTGGAAAGCCACCCTTTGCTGTTTACATGCAGGTTGCAAGTTTTCCCCTGTGCTTCATCGATGATTGTATTATCTAGTACTCTGAGGTTGATCTTGGTTATAGTTCTTTTTTTTTTAAGATATATTTTATTTGTTTATTTACTTCTACCCTTCCCCTGCCCCCCCCCATTGTTTGCACTCACTGTCGCTCGTCTTCTTTTTAGGAGGCTCTGGGAACCAAACCCGGGACCTCCCATGTGGGAGGAAGGCACGCAATCACTTGAGCCACCTCTGCTCCCTGCTTGTGTCTCTCATTGTGTTTCCTTGCTGTGTCTCTTCGTTGTGTCATCTTGCTGCATCATCTTGTTGCGTCAGCTTGCCGCCCTAGCCTGTTGCATCAGCTCTCTGTCTTGCTCGTCTTCTTTAGGAGGCACCGGGAACTGAACCCAAGACCTCCCGTGTGATAGGCGGGCGCCCAGCTGCTTGAGCCATATCCGCTTCCCAGTTACAGTTCTTTTTTCCCACTGGTTCATGCTGTGCACTCTTTATTAAATTTTATCACTTTTCCCATCTGTCTTACAGAAAAGTGGGAGATTAATCCTTCTGAGCTGACCTTTATGAGGGAATTGGGGAGTGGACTCTTTGGCGTTGTGAGGCTTGGCAAATGGCGAGCCCAGTACAAAGTAGCAATCAAAGCCATTAGAGAAGGTGCCATGTGTGAGGAGGACTTTATAGAAGAAGCTAAAGTGATGATGTGAGTTGCTGTCTTCTTCCTGGTTCCCCTTTTTAAAAGTGGCCCCTCACCAGCTAATGTCTATGCTGGTTTACTCTCCTGTGGTAACTCTATGCATACTTGTCTTTCATTCCAGGAAACTGACGCATCCAAAGTTAGTACAGCTTTATGGTGTGTGCACTCAGCAGAAACCAATTTACATCGTGACCGAGTTCATGGAAAGAGGCTGCCTTCTGAATTTCCTCAGACAGAGACAAGGGGATTTTAGCAGAGATGTGCTGCTGAGCATGTGCCAGGATGTGTGTGAAGGGATGGAATACCTGGAGAGAAACAGCTTCATCCACAGAGACCTGGTAATTTAAAACCCCTGTATTCCCATTCATCGGCTGTATTCCTTTGTAATACTCGGTCAACAAAGGTTTTGAAGCTATTGGAAATGAATATAAACGCTGAGGAGCAGTGATGTATTAATACCCCCCTTTTTTTTTTTTCCTCAACAGTGTTATATCATTACTTTTAAATTTTGTGAGTTTATTTGCCCCATAAATTTAAAGAGAAGATCTTTATTAAATCTAATATCTTCATAGTTAGTATCTCCAAGCAAGTTCTCATGCATTAATCATTTCATCTTCGCAAGAATCACATGACGTAGCTAATCATAGTTGCTATTACCACCACTGTTTTATTGTAGATAAGAAATGTATAGTTTCAAGGAAGTGAAGTGACTTGCATGAGGCGATAAATAGGGAAGTTAAGGTTTACCCTGACCCTCTGGCTAACTTCCAAGCTCTTTTATGCCTCCCACACCATAAGCAGAAACTGTAAAAGATATCCTTTGCTTCATTTTATCTTCTCTCAAGTCACTAAGGAAAAAATGGAGGCCATATTAACTCCTGAAAATTTCAGAAAAGGAAATCTTCTACTGCTGTTTCTAAGTTACTTTGATGGAGACACTTATTTATTGTTCCTTCGTCTCACTCTGTCTCACTCTTTCTCCCTCTCTCCTCCATTCCTCTATCCTTCTGTCTTCTCCACCTGCTTTTCCTACATATGTCTGTCTTCCTCATGTCGGCGGCACCATCAGTCCCTATTTAACCTTGAGGTTAATTCTTCTATCAAAAAGAATGTGCTTCTTACCAGGGAATTTTTTTCATATTTCAGGTCTAACTTTCTTGTCATCAAGTATGGACCCATTTCTTCTGAAGTAGCAGCAAAGCATTTCTTTGTTTAACAATCATGTTAAACTGGCATTATTCTAAGTATACAAATATAAACTCATTTAATCATCATAACAACCCTAGGAAGTAGGTACTATTATCCCATTTACAGATGAGGAAACTGAGATAGAAATAGGCTAAAATAACTTATGAGTGGACAAGTAAATTGTGGAGTCAGGAGTTTGGCTCTAGAGTTGACACTATAACTGCTATGCTATGCTGTCTCTAGATTTATAGCATAATGGAAAGTTGAAGATTTGGGGATGGAAGACTTGATTTTCTAGGTGTAATATGGAATAGTTACTTAATCTCTCTTAAACTCCTTTTCTATGTCTGTAAATTGTGAGTTATAATATTGCTTTGCCCACAAGACTGTTTTAAAGATCAAGTTATATAATTGGAGCAAAAGGCTTTGTAAAATAGAAGACACAATATGTATATAGCATTAGTGGTTATCGTGTTTTAGTGATGACAGAGACATCTCTTTGTCATTTTGAAACTTGTGAACAAAGTACCTTCCTCTTTTTTATATTTTGAAAACTGATGAAAAACAAAAGTCTGTGTGAGTGTGGCAGACTACTACTACTCTCCACTAAGACTATATTTTGGTAAAAGCAATTTTTTATTTTTCTGTGCCAGTGATACATCACTATGGTAGGTTTGTGTCAGGTGTCAAATGAACAGTGGTTTAAGCCAGGTAGAGGATTATTTCCCTCTAACATTGAAAATGACTTATTTGAATTACTTAGCCTAGAGCTATGTGCCATGAAGTAGATCATGCATTCCGAGGATGTGTCCCTTGCCTTTGCAGTCAAAAGTGGCTTCAGCCATCACAGCCAAGTTCCTGCAGTAGGTGGCAGAAATGAAAGATGGGCATGATGGGTGGTCCCACATGGTATTACCCTTACACTACATTGGCTAGAACTTGGTCACATGGCCATTCCTTGCCTAAAGGGTGATTGGCAATGTGCCCAGCTGAAAATCCACGTTCTGTTACAACATAAAGAGAAAATGGATGTTGGAGTAGCGGTCAGCAGTGCCTGCCCCAGTGGCCTTTAGAGACGTAGGGAACCTCCTTAGTCCCAAATTTTACATTGGATCTGGCTTTCTTTTACCATTGTGCCTCAGTTTCTTAATCTATAAAATATGAATAATCATGATGACTACTCTTCAAAGGGATAATCCTGAAGAATCACTGGGATGATGAATGTGAAAACCCTTTGTAAATATATGTAAAGTGTCTTGTGAAGTGTCTTACAAAAGCAAATAATTCTTATTCATTGTTGAACAGTAGGAAGCAAATAATGGAAGGCCATGCAAGACTCCAGATGTCTTGCTTGAGTGGGACTCCATTGATTAGGAATAATGATTTATTTGCTGTTATGGGAATTAATGTGAGAACATGCCTGGTTTCTGATAAATGTTCAATACAAATTAGCTGTTATATATCACCTAGCACAGTGCCTGGCATAAAGTAGGTTCTCGGTAAATATTTGTTGTATAGTTCAGTGAATGGTGG
The DNA here is from genome assembly GCA_029593785.1 of Cabassous unicinctus. Classification (NCBI taxonomy): domain Eukaryota; kingdom Metazoa; phylum Chordata; class Mammalia; order Cingulata; family Chlamyphoridae; genus Cabassous; species Cabassous unicinctus. The sequence goes on from JAQZBX010032457.1 coordinate 13,020, forward strand.
GTGCATGGATAAATGAATGTACATGAAAATGAATGAACAAATTTTCTGTTCAGAATTTCCATTTTGTACACATTTGATGTTTTACTATGGTTTCTGCTAGTATTTGAATGTGTCATTAAGCTATTCATAAACATAAATTGTACATTCAGTACATATCGTTGTGAACTGAGTGCACTTAAATACTCAAAAATTTCAGTCATTATTATTAACTGCCTTTGAAGTACATTTGATGGTCCTTATTTACAGGTGAAGAGATTGACAGCTTAGGCTGGTTGAGCAGGTTCTTTAGAGTTACACTACTAGTTAGTGGGAGAATTGGTATTCAAAGTCAGGCCCCCCTTTTTTTTTTAACTCTATAGGCTCCAAAATTCCAGCTTCCATTTCCTAGCACTTACTTTGCCAACGTTACTTCATTATTGCTAAAGCTTGCAGAGTAGTGCCAGTGTGTGCCAACATCTGTGGCTACTCAGTGCACTCAGAGTAGGTCTTCAGATTTTCTTTAGAAATAGACTCAACCCAAAACACAGGGACATAGGGAAAATGGCCTTGGCAATGATGATTTATTTTTCTTTCCAAAAACACACAGAATGATTATGAGTCTGGAACCCTATGTGTTTTTTCAGAGGCTCCATGTATCTGCTGTAACTACAGCAGCTTCTTTTCGCTCTCTCTCTCTATTTTTTTAAGGAGGTACTGGCGATTGAACCCAGGATCTCATACATGAGAAGCAGGTGCTCAACCACCTAGCTCCATCTGCTCCACAATGAGAGTTGTTTTTTTCGTTTGTTTGCCTGTTTGTTTTTAGGAGGTACCAGGGATTAAACCTGGGACCTCGTACATGGGAAGCAAGTGCTCAACCACTACCTCTGCTCCGCAGTTTCTTCTCTCTTGAGTACTTTTGAGACTGGACTGAGGCCATAGGACTCAGGCCTCATTTGTGTGGAGAAGAGCTAAAGAATATGTAGAGGGGAACTATCTCTGGCCCACACTTCAAGGTCATCACCTGCTTCTGATAAAATTCAAAATCTTTACCAGAATCAGTTTTCTGTTATACTAAATGGAACTGTTTTATAGGCCAGACCTTTCTGAGCCAATTTTGGGTCTCAAACATCCTTTTTAAATTATGAAACAGCTTTATTCAGATATTTTAAAAGAAGTTAGCTTTTTCCAGGGACCTTTTCTTTCCTTCGAGGATTTCTACTTTTAATCACAATGTCAGGGTGTGCAAATTTAAGGGAGACACTTAGTCTGTTTCTCTTAAGGAATGACTCTGAGGCTCCTGTCTTTTAAAATACTGGGTGAAGAATCCTGTTGACGATTCAAGTGAAGGCATTATGAGAAATCTTCGTAAGAACATGGAGGCAGTCCAAGAAGAGGAGATTAACTCTTTCTTTAGGGGAGACTCTTTAAATGTATTCAGCAGGAAAGAACTTCATGTCAGTAGAATCGCCACATACAAAAATAAAATTCTGAGCAGTCAGGAATAAAATACATGTTAGCTTATGGGTCGCAATGTAAAAATGTTATCATATCTTCCTTTTGATAAATACCATGTCTTTTTACCAAACTATTTTCTTTAACCTTGTAACTTTAGGGAATGAGCAAAAAATATATAGATTAAATAATCCAGTATTGTATTTGACCAATATAGTATATCATGTCATGATATACTAGAAACATCCTAAATGACAAAGCAGACTATGTTTGCACAAGGCTGTTCTTTTGACTATTTGGGATTGAGATGTCCAATCACTGAGCAAAGCCATTGGGTAAAAGTTTTGTCACCCATCACCTTGATGTTTGGTGTGCTGTTAGCTTTGCCTAGTAAGAACCTGCATTTAGGATTTTGAGAAATATTGTAACTATCAATATGAAAATTGGTTAGTTTAATAAGAATAGCTTGGGAGGAAAAAAGTGGGATGACTCTTGTTTTAGTCCTTAGTTAGTTATGACAATTAGTTAAAGATTATGTAAGATTTTCTGATCTACATTTTTACCTGTTCTTTCAAATATACATTGGAGAAAGTTCTGTAGGGGTAAAATAATTTGTAAAGATTCCATTCCACCTTCTGCAAATGTTAACTGGATTACACTAAATTCAATATAAACAGAACTTATGTTTTCTCCTACTTTCTGTGGAATTTAATAACTAATATGCCATTATAATGTTGTCTTCCAGGCTGCCAGGAATTGTCTAGTAAATGAGGCAGGAGTTGTGAAAGTATCTGATTTTGGAATGGCCAGGTATGGTTGAGTATATGTGAACGTTTTCTATAAATTTGGGATAAAATTTATATGAAGATGTGATCTTTCCCTTGAAAGTACAGGAAGTATGGCTATTTCTTTGCCATTTAACTGTATTATCTTCCTCTGGTGCCTATTTAAGAGCCATTTTGGAACCATATCTGTTGTTCCATTAGCAAAATATTGGTAGTTAATTTCTTTTTTGTGTAGGGGAACGAATTGATTTGCCTGTCTCTAGTGTGTTTTTTATATAAAGTTTTAAAGAAAATTAGAATATCCATATTTTGAAAACTTTTTTTGCTAAATTTGTTCATTTTAACTGTTAGTTTTGGTCTTAAACAACTGGGTTGAGAAATTATTATGGGTTAAGGCTTCATTATGTATTTTTTGGTAATGTTCCCATTGTCTTATAGAATTAATAAGTGTGGTCATAATGTGCACTGATGAAGTGCATTACCCAAGCAGAAAGGAAATCTTCCTAACTGTTCTGAGATAAATTACTAAAATAACAAAGTATATGTTGCAGTGTTAGTAATTCTCTCCACTAGGTGGTGGTATAGCCTGTTAAATACGCGTCTTTCTTTCTTCTTCCTGGTGTGGATTAGATTTTTAGCCTTTTGTTTTCACAGAAATGTGTTTGGGGGTAAAGTTCTTAGCCTATCCACATCTGTTTTCAGTCCCGTAATTTTTGTAATGTTATTACAAAGAATGATAGGAAAGACCTCTAAAACGTATTTAGTTTGTCCTTTCTTTCCTTCCCTCCCTCCCTTTGTCTACTCATCCATCCATCTATCTAGCCATCCGTCTATCCAAAAATAATTTGGTGCCTACTATGTGCCAGGAAATATTTTAGGCTGGATCATAACAGAGAACAAAACATACAAGTGCCTGCCAACATGCACCTTACACTCAGGAGGAAGGAGAAACGTAAGACCTGAAAAAAATTTTTTTACTCAGGTAGCATACCGAAAGCGGCAAAAAATGATGATGTGAAAGAGCAGGGGTCAGCAAACATGACCTATGGGCCGAATCTGGCCCATCAACTCTCTTTGTACAGCCTGTGACCCAAGAATGGTTTTTACACGTTTAAATGGGTGGAAAAAGTCAATAGAAGATTTTATGACACGAGAAAATGATCTGAAATGCAAATCTCCATAAAGCTCCACTGGTATACAGCCTCCCTCTTTGTTTTTTGTGTTGTTTGTGGCTGCTTTCGCACTGTGAAGGTAGAGCTGAGTAATTGTAACAGAGATTGTATGTACTGCAAAGCCCAAAATATTTACTATCTGTCCCTCTACAGAAAGTTTGCTGACACCTCTATAGAGATAACCTGGTGGAGGCGAATAAGGAGGACTGCTGAGTGATGGGCATGGGGCAGGGGTGATGGTGCCTACTTTAAGTCTAGACAGTCAAGAGGCCTATTTGAGATGGGGATTTTGAATGGAGACCAAAAGGCAGAAAGTAGCCAATTAGGTGAAAATCTGGGGATAAGGTATGTATCAGTCAGCCAAAGGGGTGCTGATGCAAAGTACCTGAAATCTGTTGGCTTTTATAAAGGGTATTTATTTGGGGTAAAAGCTTACAGTTACAAGGTCGTAAAGAGTCCAACTCAAGGTTACATTACTCGCCAAAGTCTGTTGTCACATGTTGAAGCAAGATGGCGGGCGATGTCTACGAGGCTTCAGCCTTCCTCTCTCTCAGCGACAGGCTGGCTCATCTCTCTTCCTGGGGCCGCAGGATCAAGGTTCTCTCATCTGCCATGTCTATGGAGCTCTCTCTCTTCCTCTGTCTTCTTCTGTGAGTGTCCGTCGTTTTTCAGCCCACTGAGGGGCGGGGATTCGGCCCTGAGTCATGCCCTACTGATGTGGTCAAATCAAAGGCCCTAAATTGATTTAATCAAGTAACTTAAAACCTTTGAATTTAATAAGTTAAAGGGTATCATACCCAGAGGAACAGACCAGTTCACAAACATAATTTTTCTCTTTTTTGGGGATTCATAAATAATATCAAACTGCCACAAGGTGTTCCAGGTAGAAAGAACAACAACTGCAAAAGCGTGAAGTCTAGGACAGCTTTGGCCTGTCAAGGAACAAAGAAGGCCAGGGTGGCTAGCCCGTCCATAGCCAGCCCAAGATGCAGGGTATGAGATGAGTTGTAAAGGCAGGCATGGATGGGTCATATAGGGCCAAGATTAGCTCCTAAGGAAATCCAGGCCTGGGAGGTTAGAAGACTGTTACTGTCAGCAATGGGACCAGAACTTTGACTCTCAGGACTTGATAACCCAGTGCTCTTCACTTGTTTTATATAAAGATGTTCTCTACCTAACAGGCAGTCCTTGGCTTTCATATGTTCGATTTTCATATGTTGGGCTTTTGGACAATCTGTGCTTTTGCACCAACCCCTCCAAAATACCTTCCATACACTAAATAGACTCCCCTGACCAACAATTTGACCCAGCCCATGGTGGCGCTGCCTGCCAGCCAACAGCTTGCTTTTATGCTGAGTCATTATCTTTTTCTAAACAGCAAAGGAAACTTGTGAAATTTATTAGAATATTTTCTCATGGCGACTTTTAGAAATTAAATGCACTTATAACTCATAAACACATTCCTCTTGTAAATACATACTGAAAACTTTACAGAAAGGACTGGGGCCCCATATCCATGACCCTTGTCAAAGATTAGCTCCCAGAATAACCACTGTTAGCAGTTTATGTCCTTCTAGATGGACATAAGTACATTTACATAGAAAAATTATAGTATAGTTATACGTGTATGTAGAGATGTCATGATATATAAATATGTATATAAATATATAGCTACCATTTACATACATTATTTTGCAATTTCCTTTTTTTACATGTTGTAGTTTTCCAATTGTGCTCTTGGAATCGTGGGGGCAAAGCACAGTGGGTCTCCAGACTATCTCTGCCACTTCCTTTAGGGCAGCTCTGCTATAGATGTTTTACATATTAGACTTTTGGGTAAAGTTTTGTTTAAAAAACAAAATTTTGCTTAAAGAACAAAATTTGCTTACAGAAAAATTGCACACTGTTTTTATTGTATTCTCCTTCGATTGCCTTATGAAAAAGAAAAACAGAAAAATGAAAGTGCAGATACTAATGTTATGATGCACCCATCTCACGCACTTAAATAAAGCTGAGAGGAAAATGGAAAGCACCAGGCGTGGCCACAGAGCCTTCAACCGGATGCTTGTTGGGCTTGAGCCAAGTCAACTGTGTTTTGATTCGGGGGAAAAAAAAAGTAAAGAACACGTACAAAGTGCAGATCATACCTCTGAGGTGTAACCCCATGGTGTGTCTTACTTTAGGTATGTTCTGGATGATCAATACACAAGCTCTTCTGGTGCTAAATTTCCTGTGAAGTGGTGTCCACCTGAAGTGTTTAATTACAGCCGCTTTAGCAGCAAGTCAGATGTCTGGTCATTTGGTAAGACCCATTTCCCTGTTTCCTCAAGACTGCCCTGAGGAGGAAGTGGCCGTGTCATTTGGTAATCCTTTTCCTTTTCCAGGTGTTTTAATGTGGGAAATATTCACTGAAGGCAGAATGCCCTTTGAAAAGAACACCAACTATGAGGTGGTAACCATGGTTACTCGTGGCCACCGACTCTACCGGCCGAAGTTGGCATCCAAATACGTATATGAGGTGATGCTGAGATGTTGGCAGGAGGTATAAATATTTTTGTGCTTTCATTTTGAATCTCTAAAACATTTAGGGACCTGGGCTTAGTGAGATGGTGCATGTTTCATAGTGGTTTCAAACTCTAGGTAGAAAGTCAGTCTTTTCAACTCTTTTCTGCATGATGGGAAGAAGAGTGTGAAGAAGTGGAAAATGCTAATGATTAACTCAGTAAACTCAGGCTCCTTCTAACACCCGAGTGGGAATCCTGCCACAGTCACCTGAGTTAGGGACTCAGGGAATAAGCCTGGAGAAATAGCTCTTTTCCTTTCAGTGGAGCTCTTGTAGGGTTGAAATACAGTCTCTCTTTTTTACCTGAGAGGGTTTCTTTCTCTAAACCCCAATTTCCCCAAGTCTCTTTTCTCATAGTCTTTGGAGGTTTTCCTTCCCCACATATTGAAAATGTCACCTCAGAAGAGATTAGAAATGGAAATGACTCTTGAAAGATAATAATGACATTAGCTCACATGTATTGAGTGCTAGGCACTGTAGTAAGTGCTTTACATTTTTTAAAAATTGGATTTAATTAGCAAAATAACCCCTTGAGGTATAAGTACTTTTACTGTTGCCACTCTGTAGATGAGAAGACCGTGGCTCATGAAGGTGGTGATTGCCCAAGGCCAGCTAGCTGCACAGCAGCAGAGGCTTGTCTTGACTCCAAAACCTGTGCTCCCAATCGCTTGCTAGAATGTCTCCCAAGAGCATTGGGATGGGCAGAGGCCTTCTGGGCAGGAAGTAGTGCTAGGAAAGCGAGAACAGTGTGAGCAAAGGTAAGGAGGCAGGAATAAATATGACGTGCATACGTGAGGGTGGAGATTGCTTTCACTTACAGTAGAGGGTCCATGTGAGGGTTTTGTGGGAAATGAAATTGGTAAGTAGGGGATGAGGGAGGAGTAGGTTATAGAGGACACTGCAATTTAGCAGGCAACAAGGAGCTCTATTAGGTTCTTGAATAAGGACGTGAAAGCAGTATTTTAGGAAGATTAGCCTAGCACAGTACATGCAGCATCAATTAGGGTAGAGACAGACCCACTTGGAGATGCCTACATGTTCCAGTTCCAAATCAGTGAGTGCCTCACTTTAGCATGCTATGTTATATGAGTTTGAGCAAAGAGAAATTATTTTTGGGAATGGAGTCTGGATCTCAAGCTTCTCTTTGATTTGTAATTGTAGAAGCCAGAAGGAAGACCTTCCTTTGAAGATTTGCTGCGTACGATAGATGAAATAGTCGAATGTGAAGAAACTTTTGGAAGATAAGTGGTGACTTGACTGTTGGCTCCCAGATTCCAAAGCACAAAGAAGAAATGTTACCCTGTGGCTAACTTTTAATTTATTTGGGTTATTTGTATTGTGGATTATTTTACTTCTAAAATGGAAACATCTAAAGCCTTTGCTTCTAGAACGATCTTAACCCTAAGTCGATGACTGAATTTTCCAGATTGTGGAGATGCTGCCTTAGAGGTCGTGATTAAAGGCATTCACTTTTATTCACTCAAGGGCACCGAAGTGCCCACTGTGTGTCAGGCTCCAGGCTCTGCCCTTTTTAGGGGTGCCCACGGGGCCTTGTTAGCTGGTGCCCCTGGACGACCAGGATGTTTGGGAAGGAGAAGGACATTTGAGCTGTGTTCCAGTGACTCCTCTCTTCCTTTTGACTTCTGCAATGATATGGCCCTACGGCTTATCTGAAACATGGGCTCTGGGTGAATCAGGAGCCCACCTCAGATAAGTACCCGTCTTTGTTTTGAAAGCATCTGTGTTTTCACGACTGCTGTTAGTATTACATTGAAACCTATTTGTATGCTGTACATCTTGTAAATATACATAATATATAAAGTTATATATTTATAAGAAACATGAGTTGTCTTTTAATTGAAACTTTCACTTCCGTAATCTATCAACTGATCTTCTTAGGAGATCAGTAGGAACTGTGCCTTACTGCTGTCATTTTCTTTTCCCTTGGGGATCAAATATTCCCTGTCGAAGAGAAAGAAGTCTGGCCCCTTCTATTGCTAGTGCTCCCTCTTCACTCTGATAATGTGCTGGGGATGCCTGTCCAGCTTAAAACCCCCAACAGGGTAGTAGACTAAGTGATCCTGCCCATGTCGTCCACAGCTAATTGGAATCGTGTGGAAAATTGAAGTAGGGGACATCAATGAGATTCTGAGTCTCAAGAATCTACCTCAGGGCCCAGATGCTATATATAGTTGGAGTGCCAGGACCTGGAGCAGAAGGAACAAGTGATGTTTGCAACAAAGGCTGCCCCACCTCAAGGAAGACGCACGTACAAGCTCAAGTTACAGCAGAGCACAAGCTATGATTATACCGAGGAAGCTGTTGGACAAAGAGGAGAAGGAAGCAGATGCTCAGGTAAAGTAGAGACCAGAATCCAGGCAGCTGTTGAGAGAAGTGGAAAGAGTAGCATAGTAAGCAGCCTCCCAGCTGTTTTTCAGGAGGCCTGCCTGGACTTTGGACCTTGAATCCATGAGATTGTCTATTATAGCCTCACAGGAGACCCCACTATGAGTTTGTGGGTTTCTGACTTTTCCTCATGAGGGCCAGGAAAAAGAGGTGCAGTCTTCATCATCAACATTAGAGACCACTTATTGTCCATCATATTATTCTCTGTTTTGTGGGGGTAGAAAGCCAGGGAAGACACAAAGCTCCTCTGGGAGTTCTCAGCTCCTCTGGGCACTGCCCTGGTCTGTCCTGTGCGCTCACTCCTGAGCGTGGTGTGAACATGCAAGCTGTAGCCCTCATTGTGACTCAGGAGGGCCACCTCTTCCATCCTGGCTCGTCTCCCAATCTGCTGAAGGCTATGTTACAATGGAAAAACAATAAAATATTTGCCCCAAGGCTTGCGACAATCTGTTTGCTACATTTCTCTTCATCTTTCTATTTGTACCCCCATCACAAAAACATACACAACCTTTTAACTCAAGTATAGAAGTTTGTCATAAACACACTATGTTGTATGTCATTGACATACTTTTCTCCCTCTTCTTCACCTCTACCCCTCCGCTGTCCCACTCTATTCTTTCCTTTTACCTTGAGGAGCTGTGTTGAAGACAGTGAAGAGAAGGTATAGCTCCTGCTCTAACAGTCATGTATAATTTTTCTGGGAAAACAAGACAGCTAATACCTGGCAACATTGGAAACATTTTCTTCAAAAATATTTAAATAAGTCACAAAAATAAAAAATAAAAAGTTTATATGAAAATATAGCTAAGACAAAAGGTGAAATAAAAATATAAGAACCCAGAATGCTAATCTTAATTTATAAGGCAGGAAATTGGAAGGGCAATGTGAGTATTCTGTCTTTATATTAAAGTTATTCCCTTAGATTGTTGCTTTTTAGTTCCATTCTCCAATGGAATGAAGTGAAACGCTCAAGTGGATTTTTTTTTGTTAGTTTTTTTTGTATTTTTGGCCATGCCTCAATCACCTTTTAGTTGTATTATTAGATTGGTTTTTCTCCCCCACAAAATGAAGTTTCTTAATAAGGCCCCAGAAAAGAGAGCATTCTAGACTTGGTACTTAAAAACCTAGACTCTAATTCTGCTTCTGCCACTAACTGTGAACTTGGGCAAGTCCCTAATCCTGTCTGTGCCTCCATTTCCTCTTCTGTTGAAAGAGGGCAGTTTGCCTTGATGATTGTTAAGGTCCCTTTCACCATAAAATGTGATTTTAAAAAAATGTTTACTGCCAGAGTCACCTGGGGTTGTTTGATGGGAATGAGGAACTACAGCAACCATCCTCAGAGCCGAGTACACATTATTGAGGCCATTAGGTTGTCATTCACCCACTTCTCTGAGGTTTCAGAACAGGAAAATAGGTGGGGTTAACTTTGCCCATGTGAAACATCTTGGGTGAGCTATGATTTCAGTTGAAAGACGGGTGTGTTTCTGTGACTTGAGCACCGCAGAAAGAACTGAAGACTACGTACTCCTTGCCAAAGTGCAGCCATGATTCTTTCTACCTGTAAGTAAGATGGGCTTTGCCATTTATTTTCAGTTGGGTGTGACACTTATTTTCAAACACTGTAGGAAGTTTTTCCTAAGGCACGGGGCTTGTGAAATTTGGAAGTTAATTTCCCCAGAGGTAGTGGCCTGATTATTTAAATAACCTTTTGTGGTAATGTAGTTGCTTTTTAGTAAATGTTGAGCATGGAGAACTCAAAAGAAAACAAACAAAAAGTGTCCTTAAATCTGTGTGTGCATAGAAGTGCAATCAGTTTGAAAAGTGTTGATTTTAGAATGATATTTTATTGTGTTACATCAGGTTACCATATGTAAAATAGGGACTCCCTTTTTTGCTCACGTCCCAATAAGATATTGTAAAGAAACAATAGGTTAAGAATTACAGTTGCCACATGAAATTAATTTTTCAGATACTTTGGAAGACTATTCAGTTCCATATGCAATTTTAGTTCTTGGAGGTAAGGGCTTTATCATGCAGATAATTCAGAAACAAGGGTGGAAAATGCTGTCTTTAGTTTGAATTCTGGATATCTATGGAACCAAGTTTCAGCAGAGCTATCAGATCAGATCAAAGCAATCAAAGGTCAGCTAACAAAGTCAGCTTTTTCCATTTATGATTTTTAGGTGGTTTAGGAAAAATTGATTGTAATTTTTATCTGTTTAAGCTGCTTCATAGAACCCAACTCTTGGTAGAATTTGTGAAAAATAAACAAGGCTATTCCAGTTGTGCTGACCTAGATATAACTTACAGCCTTGATGGATAAAAACAAGATTGCCTGTTATTAAAAATAGACACTGAGCAAACCAGAAAAAAACTAAAAAGGAGCGACCTGTGTTCTCTACCCCCCAGCCCCACCCCATGGCAGGACAAAGCTGAGCAGTGCCTTAATAAGAAATTTTAAATATTAAAAGCTATGTTGAGCATCTGTTCTTCATTTCCCATAAGGTCAAAACTAGAGAAATTATGACAGGAAGGATTCGGTTATGTATAAAATAAATAAATATGAGGGTTCAGATAAGGAGCAGATTACCCAAAGGATTAAATATGACACCACCTATTGGTGAAAATATTTTGAGGATCATTCTATCCGGCATGGAAAGGGATGGAGTTGATGAAATGTCACTGTCTCATCCAGCTTCTAATAATTTGATTTGATGGCAAGAATCACCTGTTTTCTTTTGCTGTAATCTGCAGCTAGACATGGCTCCATTTTTTTCTGAGTTAAACAGCGAGTATTTACTGACGAAAAGTAGAAGGCCAGCACAGTACTACCAAGGTGAATTACTGCTAAGCAAAAATGTTTATACGTATTTGCCAGAAATATTTGCCAAACACATTTGTTCTTTTAAGTGCTCGTGAGATGAAACTATGAATCCAGGAATACTTAAAAAATGAATTTATATGTTACTTGTCACAAGAGTGTATGTAAACACTTGATAAATAACACAACAGATATGTTAGATATATTTGAAGTTTGTCAGGCTATAGAGAGCCCATAAATTCAGGGACTTCTTGCAATATCTGCTTGCTAGCCCCCTCCTCCCCTGCCTTGCCATAGAAATCTGGGCCCTTAAGCTATAGTAGGGCAGGAAGGTGGGGTATTGATAATACAGGGTGGTGAGGAAATTCTGAATGGAGTATAAGGACACTAATCCATTGAGGGTCAGTTTGTGAAACTTAATTATTATTGTCTGTTTTCACCAACTATCAGTCACCCTGAGAACAGGCCCAGCCCAGCGAAGATATTTAGAGGACAGAACCTAGGAAGGGTAGCTGAGGGTTAGAAAAGTTCACCTTTTCCCCTTTACCCCACATTCACCTAATTTCTCCACCTTTTAATTCTCTTCCCCATTTGTAAAGTAGAAGGAAAAAAATAATTTATGTGGGTGGTTCTTAAGTCTTAGTGTGCATAAAGCATGCCTTTGCTACTGTTAAAATGCTGATTTTTTGCTCCTCTCTATAATTTGATCTGGGGCGAGTTATCGAATTCTGCCATTTTACTGTGGATCACTGCCATTTTCGGGTCTCTCTGTTTTCAAGGCCCTTTTTTATTCCTTATTGTATTTGATTCCTACACTAACTCTGCTGCTAGGTCAATTGGACAATATCTTCTATTACTACTAATATGAAGGGAAGGAGGGTAACCTTTAAGATGTCCCCCCCACACCATCATGACCCCCTGGTGCAGTTCATGCTCTTGTACAATTCACACCTTTGTGCAATCTTTCTTCTTGAGTGTGAACTGGACCTAGTAACTCACTTCTCACAATAGGACATGACAAAAGTGATGGAATGTCATCTCCAAGATTAGGTTACAAAAAAGAAGCACACTCTCTCTTGGATCACCGGCTGCCATGTCCTGAAGACAGGCGCCTTCGGAGCGCCTGTGTGATGAGAAACCAAGTCCCAAGGCCTGCCAGCAGCCATGTGAGTGCATTTGGAAGTGGATTCTCCAGCCCCAGTTGAACCTGGAGATGCGTGCAGCCCAGCTTGACTGCAACTTCTTGAGCCAGAGACACCCAGCTCAGCTGTGCCTGGGCTCCTGACCCACAGAAACTGTGAGACAATAAATGTCTGAAACTGCTAAGTGTTGGGGTAGTTTGTTGCACAACAATAGATGAATGATTCAGTAGCAATAGCTGGGAGGACCGTGGACCAAACACAAACATGGCCACTTTCACCACTGTTTTGCCTCAGACTGGAGTTGATCCCCATTCCCAAAATTGCACTCAATTTTTTTTTAAACCCCCCCACCCCCCCGCCACTGCCATTGTTTTGTGCTCGCTGTCCCCTCTCTGTGTCCGTTCACTGTGTGTTCTTCTGTATCTGCTTGTCTTTTCTTTAGGCAGCACTGGGAACCGATCCTGGGACCTTCTGGAGTGGGAGAGAGGCGCTCAATCTCTTGT
>JAQZBX010032458.1:0-25849 GCA_029593785.1 Cabassous unicinctus
TCCCTGGGAGTAATGGGATTCTCCAAGTCCTGTTTATCACCACCCTTCCCCCAGAAGAAGGAGACAGTACCCTAGGTCCCCCAGCTGTGGGCCAGTACCTCCACCTGGGCTGAGTCTTCTCAGTGTAACATGTGAATGAACATTAAACTTCAGGTGATTCCAGGTCCCAGCCTTCAGGCTGCCCTAGATGACCGAGCAGAGTTGAAACTCACTCTCCCCATCAAACCCTGCCCAAGTTGCGGAATGGTGAACTAAGCAATAAATTCTAGGTGCTTCAGTTACCCTGAATTCCCTTCCCTGACTCCTCAGCTCAGAGAGACCACTGCGGGCTGCTGGCTTGGCTAGGAGCTCCTTGTGCCACAATCCGAGTGTGCCCTGGGGCAGAAACTGGGCAAATGTGCTCACATCTGCACCCTTGTATCACAAAGTCACAGCCCTGCCATTATTTTTATGCCTGTGGTGGGGAGGCAGGTTCGCTATCTGTCTCTCCATCATGTTTGGAAGCAGAGCTTTTTGCAGGCAGATCCATATGGCATTCATTTACTTTCATGATGCTAAAACTCAAAGGCAGAAATCCTCTGCTGAGCAGGAAAATGATTACACAATGAATTTTTTTTTTTTTAATTTTAGCAGGAGATTGCAAAAATGAGTTTTTTGTAACATAGCAAATTTTCCATCTTGTTTTTACTCCTGAAGTGTAACAATTAATAAAATGTGGGAATTAATTTTTCTCTTTTAAGAGATATGACAAATTATATTTTGAAAGGTTTATTAAGATGTGGAGGTCACCTTGGTATTTTCATGAGTTAACATTTTATGATCCTTTCATGTAAAATTTTAATATACAGTTTTTGATCTCTGTAGCTAAAGAGTGATGAAACAAGAAAATCATAGGTACAATGTCTGTTTTCTACAAGATGTTTAGAGACATTATGTTTGGAAGATTTTCCATTTTATATACAACTCAATTAAAGTGATTTCTTACCTTTCTTTGGGATGGCTCTTTGAATTTAATTTCCACTAAACTAATTTTGCTGTTCAAAACTGTTTTGCTGCTATAATTGTAACTTGTTAGTTATATCATAAACAACCAAGGTGGCATACAGCTACTTTAAATTATGTACAATAATTATACCAGTTGGAAACTGTAGCGTAGGAAAGATGCACTGTTAAATGAAACTTTAGTAATTACTAAAAGCTGAGTCAAATGAACCTTATTCTTCAAGATATAAATCAGATCCCCACATTGCCAAAACCAGTTGTCTTAGTTTTCCAAAGGTTGCCAATGCAAAGTACCAGAAATGGCTTGGCTTTTATAATGGGAAATTTATTAGGCATAAAAGCCTACAGTTCTGAGTCTGTGAAAATTTCCAAATCATGGCACCAAAGTTAGCTACTGGTGATCCTGGCATCCTGCCACGTGCTGAGGCAAGATGACGGCTGATCTCCACCAATCCCTGTCTTCTTCTCCAAAATCTACCATCTCCCTGAGCCCAGCTGAGGGTGAGCAGGCGTATGGCTCGTCTCTTCAGCCTTGAGCTTTTCCCCTGCCCATGGGCCCAGCCTCTCGGGGGCTTCGTGCCTCAGCTGCTGCTGCCAACGATCCTTGAGTCTTCTCTCTGTCACATGGCAGGCTCAAAATGGCATAACTCCCTTTTCTGTGTGTGTCTCTCTCTGTGTCTCTGGTTATATAATGCTCCAGTGAGAGGGTGGAGACCCATCTGAGTCACGCCTCACTAATGTAGTCCAATCAAAAGCAATCTAATCAAGCGATCTAATCAAGGTAACTTGATGGAATCTAATGCGATCAAATGGTCTCACAGGAATGGGAATGGATTAGTTTAAAAACATATTTTGGGGGGAGATTCATCAAATTCAAACTGTCATACCAGTCAGAAAGTTTAAAATGTTTTTCAGTCCATCTATTCATGGGAAGGTATTTATTAATTATTACCAGCATACCATGGCATATTGAAAGGTAGTGCTAAATGCCCTAAAAGTGAAACAAAACCAAAACAAAATAAAAACAACCCAGCAAAACATAATTGCAAATACATGAAAAATAAAAAAAAATTTCAATAACCAGCACAAAGAAAGTAATCTGGAAGAGTTGCATAATGATGAGTTTCCTATTTCACTAAAATGCTAAGGAAGACTTCCCTTATTGTGTGTAAGACAAGGAAATAATCACCTCTGGGGTGTGAGTTAGGAAGCACAACTCACCCCAGTTCCTGAATATCTCTCGAGGAGAAGGGCCTGAAATTCTAACCCTTTAAGTTTCTTCTAGGAAGAAGATGAATTCTGAAGGCCCTTTGCTACATTTTAACTAGATCTGAAATAAAAAATACTTGTTTTTTTAAGTTTTTATTTTGAAATACTTTCAAACTAAAGGATACTTATGAAAACAATGCAAATCCCATACAGAGAACTCCAGCAAGCCCCCACCCACCCCAAAAACCCAGATCCACTAATTTTAATATTTTGCCACATTTGCCATATCATAATATATAAATAAATATATTCATCTCCTTATCAATCCATTTTCTGAACAGTTGAGTGTAGGATGTATACACACAGTATAGATTAATACTGCCAGGTGTTTTTCCTAAGAACAAGGAGATTCACTTTTGTAACTACCTTAAGTGTAGTTATCCAGTTCAAGAACTTTAACAATGATGTAAAGATTATAGTCTATAGATTCACTTATGTAACTGCTCTAAGTGTAGTTATCCAGGTCAAGAAATGTAACATTGCTATAAAGATTACAGTCTACATTCCATTTTTTTCCATGTGCCCCAATAATGTCATTTTAAGCCTTTTCTCCTCCCTTGTTATATCCTGTCCAGGATCATGCATTGCATTTAACTGTTATTATCTCACAGTTGCTCTTTTTTTTTTTTTTTTTAAATTGTGGGAACACATATACAACAACTACCTATTTCAACCACTCCAAGCATACCTATCAGTAGGATTACTCACATCCAAAATATCGCGGTACCCTTACCACCTTCTACTACTAAAGCTTTCCCATCTCACCTTCTACTACTAAAGCTTTCCCATCTCTCTATACCCTATACCCTGTCTCCCTGCTCCTGCCCCTGGAAACCTGTACTCTAATTTCCATCTCTATGAACTTTCATATTCTCTTTGTAGTTACCATGGGGTTTATATTTAACATTCTAAATCCATAATCTGATTTCTTTGATACCAGCTTAACTTCAATATGTTCCCATACCTCTCTGGCCCCCCATGTTTAATGATTTTTTTTTTTTTTTGCCATATATTACGTGTTTATACAGTATGAGTCCAAAACAGCTGATATATCATTACATTTTATAATTTGCCTTTTAGATCCTGTAGGAAGTAAGTGAATTACAAACCAACATTATAGTAGTTCTGGCATTTATATTTACCCATCTGTTTCCCTTATCAGAGATCTTTATTTCTTCATGTGGCTTCAATCTATTGTCTCTTGTCCCTTCTTTTCATACCCTTTAGCATCTCTTGGAAGCCTGATCTAGTGGTGAGGAACACCTTTAGCTTTTATTTTTCTGGGAATGTCTTTATCTTGCCTTCGTTTTTGAAAGACAGTTTTACTGGATATAGAATTTTTGGTTGCCAGTTCTTTGCTTTTAGTGCTTTAAATATTTCAGCCCACTGCCTTCCTACCTCCATGGTTTACAGTGAGAAATTGGCACTTATTCTTTTCAAGGCTCCCTTGTATTTAATACGTTACTTCTCTCTCTCGTAGCTTTCGGAATTTTCCCTTTATCTTTGGAATTTGACAGTTTGATTATAACATGGTGCAGTGTGGACCTATTTGGGTTTATCCTATTTGGAATTCGTTGACCATCTTATGAGTATATATTTATGTTTTTTGTTAAACTTGGAAGTTTCCAGTCTTTATTTCTCTGAACATTTTCTCTGTCCCTTTCTCTCTTCTCCTTCTAGGGCTCCAATAATGTGTATATTGGCATGCTTGATGGTATCCCACAGGTTCCTCATGCGCTGTTCACTTTTCTTCATTCTTTCTTCTTTCTGCTCCTTCGACTGTATGATTTCAATGGTCTTTTCTTCAAGTTCACAGATTGTTTCTTTTTCCAGTTCCAATCTGCTGTTGAACCCTTCTAGGCCTTTTTAGATTTCTGTTTCTGTGGTCTTCAACTTTGTTTAGTTCCTTTTCATAATTTCTCTTTAGTTCCTTTTCATAATTTCCATCTCTCTATTGATGTTCTCTATGTGTTCATTTATATTTTCCTGATTCCCTTTAATCCTTTGTCAATTCTTTCCTTTAGTTCTTTGAATATGCTTAGCACCATTTATTTAAACTCTTTGTCTGGTATGTCCAAGTCTGGTCCTCCTCACTGATGGTTTCTAATGATTCAATCTTCTTTACCTGGACCATCATTTCCTGCTTTTCTGTATATTTTGTAATCTTTTGTTGAAACCTGAACATTTTAATGTTTTAATGTATTATTGCTGGAAATAGACTCTGAATCACCTGCTCCTTAAGTTTGTACCCAGCTAGTGTTATGACTGAACTTTCTTTGAACTTCAGGAGCTGACAACAAAAAATAAGCAGAAAAAAGAAAATATCTTTCCCAGTCTTTGCAGATTGACCTATGTGAATGCGCTCCTTCAGAGTTTGTCCATACAATGAGTTTACAGAACACTTTCAGGCAAAACATAGGTTCTTCCCTGATCCTTTCTGCAGATATGTCTTTTCTTGGGTGTGCCCATGTGGCCCAGGAATCCCCTCATTTACATAGATATGTGTCCCCTCGTCCCTAGGAAAGAGTTTCTTCACAGTCCCAAACAGTCCATTTTATGTTCTACAGCCAGCAATCCCTTGCCCCAGGCAGCCATGGCTTTATTCCCACACAGTCTTCTTCAGGAGAGCACTATGAACTGCCTTGTAGACTCATGGCAAGTTCTGGGATCACAAGCCTATTGTATTATGGGTATTCTGGTCCAGTCCCTCATGCTGCCACCATTCTGATTGTGCCATGCATACATACTCCCAGAATGCTCAGGGTGTTTCTCTTCTCCCTCTGGATCCTGAACCAGGGTCCTGTTCTGGGAACATGGGCTGGCTCATCACCAAGATGGGGAGGGGATGTGGGATGGCTCAGCCAGAGCAACATATGATCTTCTGCTAAGTTGCCTTTTTCTTTATTTGGCGCTCACCCTGTTTCTGCAATCCTTTAACTGTTTTCTGGAGATTTAACAAAGATGTTTCTGCCAGTTCTTGCTAGTTGTTTAAAGCTTTTGTGGGGGGCATGGAGCCCGGAAGCTTCCCACCCAGCTATCTTGATCAGGTCAAAAATACTTTTTTAATACATATACTGACTCAAGAGAGCTAAGGAAAATCTCCAAGAAGCACTCAAAAAACAAATATGCAAACACATTTATGAGCTTATGTTGTAGTGGAGCAGTGAGCAGTAATTGGAGAAAGATGAGAAACTAGAAAGATGAGATTGTTTCAAAGGAAAAGCTAATATATATGAAGCAATATGAGAATAAGTTGGCTGGTAGCTGCGAGATAGAAAACCTGGTTTTAGTTCATTAGGATCTTTAATGTAGGCTCAAGTGATTCCAGGTTGCCAGAAAACTCTGGCTCCCAGCAGAAGCCAATGCAAATTCTTTCTGGAAGACAGCAACTTCAGGTTAGGATTTTCACAGACTAAGTGCAAGCAAATTTAACTCATAATCAAAGATCAACAAAAACAATAAAAAAGAAGCCTTCGTGGCTGAAATTGAGCAAAAGCAATCAAGAGATTTCCCCAGGAATCTCATATATTTAAGCCATCAAATACAATATAGCTATGAATGAAATGTTTAAAAAAGTAAAAGATGGAATCACAAAAATGTACACTCAGAGAAAGACTTGAAAAATGATCAAGAATAACTGAGAAATAAATAAAAAAGCAGTTTTAGGTATAAAAATACAATTGTTTTAATTAAAAAAAAATCAATGTTTTCATTAAATAGCAAATTAGACAGAGCTGAAGGAGATTTAGTGACCTGGAAGATAAACTCAAATGAATTACCTAGAATATAGCACAGAGACAAGACAAAGAGAAGGAAAGTATAAAATAGAGTTTAAGAAATATGAAGGACAGAATAAGGTCTTGTATAAACTGAAGGATCTGCCAGAAAAAAACAGAATAGGGTAAAATGGAAGAAAGACAATATCTGCAATGACAATGGCTGAAAATACTTCAATTAAAGATGTGAATCCACAGGTAGGGAAACCAAAGTAAATACCAAGTAGAATAAATTATTAAAAAATATGCACCTTCACACATTGTGATGAAACAGCATAAAGCCATAGAGATGCTTTTAAAAGCAGCCACAGAAGCAAGGCAGATCACTTACAAAAATGATAGCGATGGAAGCCATAAAAAAAGGGTCTGCTAAAGGAAAGGAGGAAAGCAATGACCCTGGATAGGAGGTGGGAGTCAAGAGTGGTGTTCAAATAAGTTGGTAAGCATGTAGGTAAACATTATCTATGTGGAGTAATAAGCAAAAAGAAATTACTACTGTGTTCTTTGCAGGTATAAAAGGGAGAATACTAAAGAGACACAGTATATGTTAGTTGGGAGGAGAGAGTGATGTTAAAGTGTTTTAGAGCAGTGCTTAATTCACTTGATTCACTTGAGGATCACTTGAAAATATGGACTTTCATTTTTTGGGTGCTGTAGCCACCCGGAAGAAATGGGATTAGACCCCCACCCAAAATTTGGTTCAGATATTGAGACTGTTGATGCCACACAAACACCAGGAAAATGTGAAAAGGTTTATTATTCCCATAATGAAGCTTACTGGGGAGAGCAGGATGGCGCCCCAGCAGTTCCAAAAGTGGCTGAGAGAGCTGGGAAAGCAGACAGGCTTTGGAGTTTTTGTGGTGGTTAGAGGGTTGACTGAGTGAGGGTTCCCATGCTTGGTTTCAAACTTCCTGCACGCACCAAAGGAAGGAGCCCCTGGAATTTCTTAATCGGCTTTCTCAGATGTGGGGCAGAATGGGAAGAGGGAGGAATGAGGTTTAAAAGCTGTAAGTAATCAAACATTAAAAAAAAATGGAGTCAGACTCTGTATTATAATTCAGCCATGATATTTACCTAATGCCTGAAATGTGGCATGTTTCATTTCATTGAATGTGAACTTGTTTAATTAAGCCATTATGGCACTCTATGAGGCCTGCAGCCTAAGGGTGGTTAAGAGGTGAAAGGGCCATTGAATGTTTTCTTTAAGAGTCCAGCATTGTGTATTCTGAGAAGGGAAATGAATGCCTTGGTCACAATTAATGATGTCTATAACTCTAAAGAGGATAAGGAGATTTTGTTGAGGCCTGGTGTGGTGGCTTTAGGACGCACAGACACATATGTGATGTTGATTTGTAGTTTGGGTGTCTATAAGGCCAGAGATTTCCAGAGCTCTTTACCACAAAGGCTGCCACCTTATACAAGGAATTGTTGTTGCATCCAGTAGCTGGACCCGACAGCCAGACCACTGGCTGTAAAAATGTGCACAAGATGCTGTTAGCCTGGGTACTCAGCGCTAAGATGACTGCCTGAACTTGGCCATCTGAGCTGACTCTTGGGTCCAGTCCTTTATCATAACATTCTGGTTAAGGGATGAGCCACTGAGCTCCATTACACATGATGGTGGCTGTGTTACTGTAAAGTATACAGACTTCCTTTGCTGTTCATTCAGTTGATCCCAAGGGACTTATTAGGTAGCCAAGGGATCTGGCACCGTGGCATCTGGAAAGGAGTTGAGCTCCTGCAGGTGACATATACCAGAGGGACCAGGTTTGGCTCCTCTTGTCACAGGTGGCCTCCATGGCTATGCCAAGCTTGCAGTGTCCTGTTCCATGACTCAAGCATAATGGGCAGCTGGGTATGGAGGGTCATGGGCCAGGGCCTGTGAGAGCTCCTACTCCAAGAGGAGCCCAGTACGAGACCAGCATTGCCACTCTAATGGCACTTAGCATGGCGCTGTGAAGGGCGGTTTCTTGCAGCAGAAGCCCACAGGCAGCATACGGCCATCGGGGGTGGTCCAGAGTCTCCAGGAGACGTGGGGAGAGGTTGCTAAAGCTTCTACTAGGGAGCTCTGGTGGGCTCTAATTGTAGTGCCCTTTGTATTGCAATTTGGACAGATCCTAGAGCCTTTTGTTGGAGGAGTTCCCATTAAAGGTGGACCAATTTGCAACTTAAGCAAAAGTGTATAAATGAGGAATATTTTGACCCCAGAATCCAAAAAGGCCTAAAAGATATTGGGTTTGTTTTAATGTGGTGATTGCTGAGAGGGTCAGTAACTGTTTCTTGAATGTCCCAGAGATGTAATGGCTTACCAAATAATTTCCAGGAACTTAACTGAGGTGCTGCGTGTGGAGCAGAGGACCATCCCCTTCTGGGAGCTCCTTTGTGATATTTGTATGTCCTGAATGAGTGTGTTAAGTAAATCTCCTTGGAGGAGGGTATCATCAGTGTGATTTCACACCTGCCCTCCAGGAGAAAGTTGGAGGCAGTTAAGCTCTTGCCAAAGACTAAATGTGACGGGAAGTCTATCGAGGACCCCATGGGCAATCACGTGAAGGTCTGTTTGAAGGTTGAGGTGAACTGTGGCTGAGAGGCTGTTGAGACAGTGCTGAGCATGTCATAGCATAACATAGCATCCACCATAACATTACATGCCACTAATCATAACACAGCATAGTAAAGCATGCACCACCTGCTGCTTGTAAGTTCAATAAGATTGGTTATGGGGGCCTCAATGGGTGGGACCATGGCATTAAAATTAGGTTTGTATCTTAGAAAATAGTGTTCAGTTAAAATTGAAGTCCTTTATGATTACATGGAGTGTAATTACATATTTATATATCAGAAGCAAGACAAAATATATATAATGTTTGAGGACATACACATATTTGAAAATTATGAAAAATGTGAAAGTCAAAGGAAAAATACATCCAAAAATCAGGATAGTGGCAGGAGGATTGGAGAGGAGAGGTATACTGAGGTAGTTGCTAATATATTTATTATGCTATTTTCTTTTTGTGGTGGATTAATGGATACTATTTATTATTATGCTTAGCATATATGTTAAACATATTCTTGAGTGACTCACACATTGTATTATGAAAATTTTAATTAAAATATATGTAGCACAGCCTGATGCCTAACATATAGTGAACAGCAATAAAGTATAGCTTGTATTGTTGTTTTAAAGAAAACCATAATCTTGAGAGAATTAAACTTAATAACTTGCATTTGAAAGAGAAACAGCCTTTATAATAGGCAGCATGAAGGCATTGGGAACCTTCTGGGATTGTGGGAGGAATGGTAAAGGGGTGGGGTGGGGTAGAGGTTAAAGCATACTGGCAAGGTAAAACTGGCGAGGTGGGAGCAGGGTCCTGAATGCAAAGAACTTAGTATTTTCAGACATGTCTGCCTTATAACACTGCTACGGTGAGATATTCAGATAACCTTAGGAAATGTTGTATAGCACATTTATAGGGTATTGACTTTTTAGCCATTTAAAGATTGTAAGTAGCACTGCAAGTTGTCAAACAGAAAATGAAAACCCACTTAAACTTTATTTGACTGAGCATTGCCTAGTTTGACCATGAGCCTCTTTCACCACATGTAATAACAAGGAACATTCCATGGAACTAGTGTTTTCTTTGGTGCCCATTTTGAGAAAGACTGGCTTACTTCTCAACTTTGTCAAAAGCCAGTAGACAAGCAAGGCCCTGTGTCAGCCTGAAAGCTGTTGGGGTGGGGAGGATGGAGATTGTAAATAATTTGAAATTTGAAAGTCAAATCAGGTTTTGGCATAACTGTCATAAATTTGGTTTACATATTCAAATTCCTTTGTATACTGATTCCTGTGGTAATGTGGACTTACTCCGTGCTTCTGAAGGAATATATGTATGTGTGTATATGTATGTGTCAGTTTGATATTATTTATGAATTCCAAAAAGAGATATTGATTATCTGTGTAAACTGGTCTGTTCCTCTGGGCATGATAGCCTTTGACTGATTTAAATTCAAAGGCTTTACATTTACTTGATTAAATCAAGATTAAGGCTTTGATTTGACCACATCATTAAGGCATGCAGGGTTGAGTCCCCACCCCCTTGGTGGGCTATATAAATGGACACTCACTCAAGAACACAGAAGTAGATCACAGGAGAAGACACACAGAGGAAGGGAGCCCCACAGACATGGAAGAGGATCCTGCGGCTCTGGGAAGAGAGATGAGCCATTTGCCTTATAGTTTACAGCTGACCTTGTAAAGAGACCAGAGCAGCTGAGCCCAGAAAGAAACAAGCCCTCCAGCCTGCAGCTGAGATTGGAAGGAGCTGGGACCACGGAGCCTTAAGAGGAAAGAGGAAGGCTGACAAGATGACAGACATCGCCTGCCATCTTGTTTCAACATGTGACAACATAGTTTGGTAAGGAAGTAACCTTGAGTTGGACTCTTTAGGGCCTTGTAACTGTAAGCCTTTACCCCAAATAAATACCCTTTCATAAAAGCCAACAGATTTCTGGTACTTTGCATCAGCACCCTTTGGCTGACTGATATAACGTATATATGCATATATGTACCCGTGCATGATTGGTGTGTGCATGTCCAGATGACTATGTGTACCATTATTTCTTCTGCCAAGTGAACTGACAGCAATATATAACCAGCCATATCCTTTCTCTGTCTGAATTTTTAAGTTTGTCATTAAGTAGTTTGATGACATAGAACAAGTAGTTTAGCTGGTCAAATATTTGGAGGAATGTAGCTAAAGAGAAACCAGAAAAGACTCTTACTTTCTGTGATGTGTGGTAAATTGAAAGTTTTAAGTTATGAATTTAAACTCCTTGTGTTTTGGGGAAATAATGTTCCATTAAAAGTCAGTCTAGACTTCCTTTAACCTACTTTGTGAATCTTCCATTTTTCTGTGTTATTTGCATGTTGGAGGAGAAACTATTTCAAAACCAATAGGCTGGTGATTTTTTAAAAAAGAAGTTGCTTAAAATACTTGTCTTTCAATGCCCTGGGTCATTGTGTTCTATTGAGAGAATTCAGGCATGCTACAGGCAACTTCCAAATTGTTTACTTTCCCATTCTTTTCAGACCTAGATTCTAGTAGAAACATTTTTCAATCTTTAGTCAATTACATAGAGTCCATATTTAAAGCTTAGTATTGAATCATTATTTATCTCACCGTAAGTTACTTGGGAATTGGGGCAAAGTATATGATTTACAACAACAAACAATATTCCCCAAATTGTCTAAAGGGCCTTTATAGATGTGTTGATTTGAAAATGTTTTTCCTGAAGCTCTATTCTGTAACTGCACATTAGCCTTAGCTGGTATGTGTACTCGGGACACCAGAAAGTTGAATGCAATAGATAGGTTGTGAACATTTAGTTCAGACAGGAATATATAACAGTAATCAGAGGGACTTTTACACTTTGAATTTTGTGAAAAAGGATAAAAGGGTTGAGAAGCATTGAGAAGTACCAACACTGGTGAGAATATTTACAAGACTAATTATGTGTCACAAACTGTCCTGATGTTAGTTTCAAGTTAGTCATCCCTAAGAAAAGTGATTAGATTTGTTTAAACTAAGAAAATAGACTGATCTAGTCTGGTTTATATTTTAATTTTGCTCTTGTTATTGAGGTTCTGCCAGTCCCTTTTATTCCCATTATTAAAGCTGCAGAGCCCAGCACAAATTGGAGCTCTTTTTGGTGAGAAAAATAACTTCTTTTTTGAGGTCAGAGCTGAAAATAGATTGCCTCTAATTCAGGGAAAGTCTGGATAGCATGATACTTCCTGTATAACATCATTAAGTATCTCCCACTGGCTACTTCTTAAATATTTTGTGCCTAGTATGACACGGGCTACCCTTTCACATTCATTGTTTAATTTAATCTTCATACCAGGGAACATGAGGTCCACATTAATACATTCCCAATTTAAAGGAATTAAAACAGAAATATTAAGCAATATTAAGTTCCCCCAGTTAATAAAGTCTGACTCTAGATTCGAATCCTACAGATTCTCTAGCTCCAAATCTCAGGGTTCCCCATCATAGTATTTTGAACTTAGATTTCTACTGACAATTTCATCTTCTATGTGTTCACTTCTATGACAGCATATTTTCTTTTTAGCCAAAATATATGTCATTATGGTAAAATTCATAAATTTGGGCATGTAGGCTCTTAAATTTTAGAACATTTCTCTCTCTCAAAGATATTTGTGCTTAATTTTGTTAAATAATAGAAATAAAAGATAATTGTTATATTTGACCTGAATTTGAAAAAGGAGTGAACTTTTTCCGGGTGAAGAGAGAAGGGATGACCTGGCCAGAAGAAGGATTAGCAAGTATAAAGGCACTGCTGTATTGAAGTACCTGATGTGCTCAGAAATGCAAAAAGCAATAAATACATAAGATTTTTAAAACATTTCTCAGATTCTGTGGATTCTGAGTGATAATTTGATGAAACAATTAAAATAAGTATAGAAGAAAACCCATTGTGAGAAACTGGCTTGAAGCCTTGGAGACTGATTGACCTTAATGATTGAAAGGATTTCCTTACTTCATCCTGAAACTCAAAATCTTTGTAATGATTCAAACCCTGGGGTTCTGATAGAGCTGGATTTTAGTTGAATTATGTTAAGTAAAAGATCACTTTTATGACTTGATATTAATATTTAGCTGTATATTGGAAGCCAGAATATATAAGGACATCTTTTTCAAGCCCTATATTCAAGGAGTTGTTTTAAAATATCCTCAAATTATGACTACCTGCTTCTTTTTAAAAAGACCTCCATACAATTTGCCTTGATATGCCCTTATAGTGTATTACATATACACTCTATAGAGAGAGTTATTTATGTGCATATGTATAGTATATTATAGTAAATTACATATGTATATAAGTGCATACACTTATACACTATACATTATTTAATGTGATTATGTTTGTAATGTCTCATCTAGCCTTCCTACTTAAAATTTAAATGTGGGAGAATAGAGGCACAATATTATCTTAGGGTTTTAAGCCGAAACTAAAAATATATCTACCTAACCACTTATTGGAAAAGGAATTATTTCCTCCTGAATAAATACGAAGGTTCTTAAAATGTTCCACAGTGCCCACATTCAATCTAATACCCCATCGTTGCTATAGCTTAAAGAAGTTTTTTAACTTTTTATTGTAGAAACAAATATGCAACTCAAAATTTCCCACTTTAGCCACAATCGAGTGTACAATTCAGTAGTACGAATTACATTCACAAAATTGTTCTACCATTGTGGATATCCATTACCTCTACTTTTTCATTACATCAAACAGAAGCTCTTCACCCATTAAGCTCTAACTTGTCCCCCTCCCCCACCAAAACATATTCCCAGGTAACCTAATAACTACTGTCTCTTTGCTTCTTCATATAAGCAATATCTTACTATATTTGTCCTTTTATGCCTGGCTTATTTCACTCAACGTGATGTCTTCAAGTTTCATGTGTGTTGTAGCATACTGAATAATATTCCATTGTATGTATATACCACATTTTGATTATCCAGTCATCTATTGATGGACACTTGGGTTACATCCACCTTTTGACTATTGTAAATAACCTTGCTATAAATATTTGTGTATAAATATCTGTTTGAGTCCCTGCTTTCAATTCTTTTGGATATATACCAGGAAGTAGGACTGCTGGGTCATAGGGTAATTCTATTTTCAATTTTCTGAGGAACTGCCAAACTGATTTTCACAGTATTTTCTTCCTCAAGCTTACTGAGCTCTAGCCACACTTGTCTTTTTTGATGCTCTGTAATTCCTCCATGTACATTCTTGGCTTATGTCCTTTTGTTTCTTCCGCTTTGAACTCCATTCCACAAATATTCTCATGTCCCTTGCCTCCTCCTTTTCTTACACTTCTCCCATCTTCCTGCCATCCTGGCACTCCCTATTTCCTTCTTTTTCCCCCTCTGTAGTATTTACTGCTTTCTAACTTACTACATATTTATACTTTTAATTGTATATCCCCCACAAGCTTAAGTGAGGGCCAAGATTTTTGTCTGTTTTGTTTACTGCTGATACTGTTCCCTCAATATCAAGAACAGTATCAAGCACTTATTGAAGCATTTATTAAGTAATTACTGAATCAATGAAAAATGTCTAGGGGTTGAGCTCCCCGTAGTTGCACAGCTAACAAAGGGAAAAACATGAAGCAAATAGACATTACATAATAGACAAGTGAATATGTTTAGAAGACAGCATTTCCAGGAGAAAAATTCAAATATATGTAGAAAACCTGAGAATTAAGATACCTTTCATTCCGTACTTTGGTTGCATTATGCTGACAAACTGCAACATTCTCACGAGGACATCTTCAACTAACAGGAAGTACTAACGAGGCAAAGAGATGAGATGGGGAAAACATGGCTGGTTACCCATGTTTGATACCTATCTACTGCCACATAGTACCTTTGTAGTCTAGGCTAAATTACTTAACAGCTTGGATTCTCAGTTTCTAAATACATAAAATGATATGCCCCAGCCACCAGCGCATGGGGCTCTTGTTAGAAATAAGTAAGGGAGGTAAGAGTTAGTGTTTTGTAAATTGAAAAGTATTATAAATATGCATCTTAGTAGTATTTTTAAATACTACTTAGCAAAGGCTTATGTGATTGGATATTGGAAAATTGTATTATGCCCACCTCAGTTAAATGGCTCCAACTACATTCTCAAAACTGCCCTGTAAGGGCCAGGATTAGATGTGATCAGCATTTGATTTGAAGAATATTTTGATATTCTGAACATCCATAATTTTAATTTAGTTTAATTTATTAATATTTTAATTAATATATATTTTTATTTCCCTCCAAAATCTTTAATTTATTTTACACATCAGTGAACACAAGGGTTGAGTTTGGGGTTCAGAAAATTAGTGCAATTTATTTTGCGTTTTGATTCATGGTAGAATTTTTCAAGTTGCATTTCTTATACTCCTTCAGTTAAAAATCTTCTCCCCATGTGATCTTTGAATGTTTAAAATTTTTAAACTTATGAAAGAAGCTATGTATACCTTGTTTAATTTTTCTTTTCATACTTTAATCCCCAAGATGCGTTACATATTTCTTTCAAAAAGCTTCTAAATTCCTCATCCTCAGACAGGTATTTTTAGTAAATCTCGGACATTATTTATGCTATGATACTCTTGTAATAAAATCTATTTTTCTGTCCTCTTGAAGATCTAGTGCTCTTACCTTAGATAAAGAGAATTGGATTGACTAAAAAGGGATGATAAATTCCAAAGGGCAGGGAATAAGTCAGAGGTATGGTAGGTATGTGGCCAACACTCAAATGATAATAAATAAGAGTAATGATGTTTTCATCTCACTGACTAGATAATTGATATTCTTGGTTTATAGTCTCTCAATGAGTAGTACCTATTCCTAAATAAGGCATAGTAAGCTTAACCACATACTGAGTTTTGCAATGACAAATATATTTAATTTAATTTCAGAATATTTATCTTTTAATTCCAATGATCTAATCTACTTTCAAATCTCATTGTAGAACTGTCAACTAATTCTTTATTTTCATAATACATCTACCCATATGCATTATTAATTTTTGAATGTATTTCCTTGCTATCTGTTATAGCATCAGTCAAACTAATAAATACACTGGGCATTAGAGAGGTCCATTGAGAAGTTTTATGAGCTGGCTTCTGGGAAGATGGCATTGGAGTAGGCAGGTATGTCTCAACTTTTTCACAAAACAATGGAGAAAGGGCAAAAAGCTGTCTCAGCAACCTGCTTTGGTGGTCAGAAGACCAAGACAATGCTGTGCAACCCCCAGGAGGGCAAGGGACAGAGAGACAAAGAACTCAAAATGAAAATATTGAGCTACTAAACGCTGCAGTGGCTGGGAATGGCACCCATCCCTCACTCTGAAGGCAAACAGCCTGGATAAAACCTGTGGCTCACTGCAGCCGAGAGGGGAATAGAGGTCTTCCTCCCTGGGAAAAGGGAGAGTGAAGAGGAGGGTGGAGTGTGGGTTCTTTTTAGTGAATTTGATCAGGAGAGCTTGCTTTGAATCTCACCCCTTGCCAGACTGGAAGCACAGGCAAGTGGGGGTTGAAAGAAAGATCTCCTTGGAAAGATTTGCCAACCAGCACCATCTGCTGGTCAGCCAGGAAACGCATTTGGAAAAATTGCTTTCAGTTCTCTCTTGTCCTGAACCCCTCAGAAAACCTCTGTGTCCTATTAGTGAGTCCTGCCCTGATTTTAATAACTTAAGCTGGACAATTTTAAAGATTCAGAATAAGTTGAACCAAAAATCAAAGAAGAACTGTGAAAAAAAAAAACAAAAAAACAAACCACTAGGCAAGAGAGAGAAATTGACCATCAGAGTAAATTCACCAACATATGCAGATACCTAGACATCAGCAAAAAATTGCAAGCCATACTAAGAAACAGGAAGAAATGACCCAACCAAAGGAACAAACCAAATATCCTGAAGAGATACAGGATTTAAGACAACTAATCAATGATAATCACACAAATCTCTGAAATCAATTCAAAGAGTTGAAGGAAAATGGGACTAAAGAGATAAAGGATATTAAGAAGACACTGAGTGAGCAGAAAGAACAATTTGAAAGCCTGCCAAGAAAAGTAAGAGAACTTATGGGAATGAAAGACATAATGGATGAGATTAAAAATACATTAGATTCATATAACAGTAGAGTTGAATTGATCAAAGACAGAATTAGTGACATCGAGGACAGAACATCTGAAGTTGAAAAGATAGGAGAACAGAAAGAAAAGAATGGAAGAAAATGGATTAGGGTCTCAGGAAATTGAATGACAACACAAAATGCACAAACATATACTTTATTGGTGCCCCAGAAGTAGAAGAGAATGGAAAGGAGGCAGGAAGAATATTTGAGGAAATAATGACTGAAAACTTCCCAACCCTTATGAAAGAAATATCTATATCCAAGAAGAACAATGCATCCCAAACAGAATAAATCTGAATAGACCGACTCTGAGACAGCTACTATTCAGAATGACAAATATTAGAGGTAAAGAGAGGATTCTGAAAGCAGCAAGAGAAAAGCAAAGTATCACATACAAGGGAACCTCAATAAGATTAAGTTCCAACCTCTCATCAGAAACCATGGAGGCAAGAAGATAGTGGTATAATGTATTTAAGGTACTGAAAAAGAAAAACTGCCTGCCAAGAATTCTATAAGTGGCAAAACTGTCCCTCAAAAATTAGGGGGAGTTTAAAGTCTTTACAGACAAACTGAGAGAGCATGTTACCAAAAGACCAGATCTACAAGAGATACTAAAGGGAATTCTGTGGACAGAAAGGAAAAGAAGAAGAAAAAACAAGGGCAAGAGGCTTGGAGAAGAGTGCAGAAATGAAGATTATTAGGAAGGGTAAATTAAAGGGTAAAAAAACAGACAGTAGTAGGATATGACAACAGAAAGCTAAAGGATAAACTGGACTAAGTAATGCCTTTAAAGTAATAGCATTGCATGTTAATGGCCTGAATTCTCCAATCAAAAGACATAGTCTGACAGAATGGATAAAAAATATGAGCCATCTATATGCTGTCTACAAGAGACTCACCTCATATGTAAGGACACAATAGGTGAAGGTGAAAGGTTGGAAAAAGATATTTCACAAAAATAGTAACCAAAAAAGATCTGGAGTAGCGATACTGATATCAGAAAAGCTTTATGATATTTAACATCAAGATCTTGGGTCTAATTAGGCATTTACTTGAACTATAAGGAAAGTTAGTGAGATTAAGGCTTTGAGGGGTCTGAGAGAGATTTCTGATAAAAATCAATATCAGATTTTCAGAGCCCAGGAAATCTACAAATACTCAATAAACCAAAATCTTGAACTCATCACAGAATTTTTAAATGAGCCTTTAATAACATAAAAGTGGTTACTTTCAAAGCTTTAGCTACAGCAGTGGGAAGATAAGAATCAATGAAAATGTATATTGTGGACAAATAAATTTTTTTTCTGGAAGTGGCATCATGAATCATAACTTAAGAAGAATACTCTGTTTTTGGGGCATTGTGTTCCCCAAACCACAGTAATTAAATTGATCAAGAATATAAATAAATCTCTGTCTTTCTGGGTCCTATATACTCTTTAATAGTTTTATTTCACTATCAAGTCATATACTTAATGAGCAATTAAAATAAAGGGTAAATCTCCCGTTATTATCATAGTATACAGTAACATCTGGTATATTTTAGACATGGTGTTTATTAGTTCACTATAATTAAACTGTAAGATTTTAGGACCTTTTAAACATATCAAATGAGGCATGAGTGCCCATCCTACATCCATAGTGATCATTGGTAGTTGATCACAGAACTCTTTCCTGTTGACCCTGGCATCACCTAAGAATCTGTCAAAATCTACTTAGTAATCTTCCCTGAATAATCAAGCTATCTACAATATTGGCTTTGGCTGTCTTTAATCTTTCAATATAGAATGATTGCTTCTTTTATTTTATTGGTCAAATAGTATAAAGTAGAAACTCAATCAACTTGTTAAAAACAACCAGTTAATTACACTCAGTTTCTGATTAGTTTGGTAATAATGGTGGATATTTGATTGTCCTGATAAGTCATGGCATCATAAGTCTATGATAGAGGATTGGCTGCAGTGAATTGGGTAATGCCCTATGCCATTCACTGCCCATTCCCTGTGGAGTGAAGCTAGATTGCAAAACAGCCACAGTGTTTCATTTAATTATTGCAGTCCTACACATAGATAAGTCAAATATTAAGAAGAATTCTCTTTCGATATATCTGTTAGTCTCTTACCATCTCAGGAGAGTAAATGTTTGTCTCTTAACGAGGGTAGTTTGGCGTTTGGAGAGGACACTTTCTCATTGTGCATGACTGTCCCTCATGTTGCAGCATATTTAGTCTCCCTACTTCCTATCCTCTAAATCCAGTAGTGCCCCAATCTCTGTGAAAACCAAACACCCACCCACTTCCATTTCTGCGTTGTCAACTGTGCTCTTACAGATGCTATACAAGATGCCTCGTAAACTTGTTCCTATGTCTAGCCAAAGGCTTTTGTCAGGAATATGGAGGTAAAAGCACTTGTCAACTCTGGACACATGTGGATTTGGCTGAATATGTGTGGATAAAGCAGTAGGTAACCAAAAATGAACTCAAATTTATTTTTAAATAATATTCACAAAAATGTCAAGGGCTTTGATAGATGAGTCTCGCACATACCTAAGACTTTGTTATTGTTTTTTATTTTAACTGAATCCTTAGATTCATGCTGCTTTCCTTATCCAAGAAACCTGCTTATTGCTGTGTTCTATTAGGATGAATAACTAGTACTAGTGAGGAGAGGATGGTGTTCTCTAAGATTAATCCCAAGGTGTGGCAGAAGTATACTTTGGTTGAGAAAGGATATAGAGGAATAATGAAGTTTAATGATGGAAACAGAACGCATCATGTAGCTCCCTTTGCCCCCACGTTGCTTTACAGAGCTAAACAGTTATTGTTAGCTGTGCTGAGGGTTGAATGACACAGCCACTCCTCTCTCAGAAGCGACGTTGCTAGCTGTTCCTTGTGAGACTCAGGACTTGGCCGCTTACCACAATAAATTGCTCCTATTCATGTCAGCTTTTCTCGAGTAATCCTCATGGAGCTCTTGTCTGGCTGCCCTCCAGGGGGCAGCCTCTGATTTCACTCTGCCTCAGCGTTGAAGCTGAACTCAGCAACTAGCGGCATCCTGCCCAAAAGCCAGCCTCCTCCGTGAAAAACTGAGCACGGAGATTGGAGCAGAGATTTCACCTGGGACTGAGAAGAAAGCTTCATCTCACGCCGCAGAGCAGAGCAAACAAGTTAATCAAATTCCCCAGGCGATATTTCTGTTTTCCTCTGAAGTCTTTTCTTAACGACTAGACATTGGGATTTCTCTCCCCCACTCCCTGTTTTTCAGCTCTCCCTTATTATGTCAAATAACCTAGCTCGGATCCCAAATTTGTAAACCATGCTTTGAAAAATAAAAAGCCCTATAGATCTCAAGGTCCCCCCTCTATATAAAGTGGTTCAATAACCGCCTAATCTTAATCCAGCCAGTCCCTTCTGGATGAAGACAGCATCTCACATGTCCACCCTTGCACACATATCCCCAAGCACTTTACCCAAGTACTCATTAGTGTATCAAAGAAGCTCAGATGTTCTACCACAGGGAAAGAGTGGAAAATTTGGACTTCCTGGCTCTAGAACAAGGCTGTGTATTTGGGCAAGACAAGTGAGCATCAGTTTCCTCAGCTGAAAATTGAGGATAATAATATTATTATCCAGCCTTAAACTTGACAAAAATGCTTTTTGTATACTTCACCTCATTTTATCCTTGCAATGACCTTAGCAGATGGGCAGGGGAAGTATTGTCCTCAGTTTACAAAACAAAATCAGAATTATAGAGACTTCTTTCAAGATACACAGCTGATAGCTGGAGTAGAGTTCAATCCCGGACTTTTTCTTATTTCAATCTAGTGTTATTTCCACTCTGTTGTGCCATTTCATTCAGAAAGAGATGAAGATAAAATGTGCTAAATGTTTTTAAAGAAGAATTTCTGTCAGAAATAAATGCTTTCCCATGAGAAATAGAGTGGGACATTTTAGACTTAAAATTGAAATGGAGAAAACATACTTTAAATAATAATATGAAGCTGAAGATCAACAAACCCACTGGATTAAACGTCTTTCTTATCACTAATTTCCATAATTTTATGAGGTAGGAAAGTATTTTTGAACTAGAGAAGTTGTTAACATTCATCATCAAGGTTTTGGTATTTTTTTATCGTGTCATTACTTGGAATGAAAGTCACTCAGTCCACGGGATTAAATCTACCATGTAGATTTTCTCAATTAGCATTTAATTCCCTTATCTAGAAGACACTAGTTCAGTTTCTTCATCACTGTTAATATGCCAGTGGGCCTCTGAAACAGACTGTGGAAGATAACTTTATAAATAGCAGCTTAATATATCACACAGATCCACAGACAAGAAAATGAAAAAGGGAAATTAGGGCTCTTTTGTTTTATTTCTGTGAATAAGAACAGGATCAGTTGTTTCTCCCTTATTGACTCCAAAAATAACGAAGCAGTCCAGGATGGCCATGAGCCCTCACCATGATGAAATCATCCTTACTGCCAAGATCATCTTTCCTACTACCTGCAGTTAACTCCATTGCTCCCAGTTGGTGGATTGTGGCAAACCTGATTGGAGGAATAGGAAAACAATTGAAAGAATAAAAGAGTCATATAATAATTAATCATTATCAGGTATTTTTAACCTGAGGTCCATCACAGAATTTATAATATTCTGAAATGACCCTCTGAAATCAGTGTTTGTGCTTTGGTCTGGATTTATAGCTTCCATGAAATTCTCAGAGAAGTCCATGTGCCAAAGAAAGGAAGATTTCCACAGCCTAAGGACTGCCTGAGAATCTGGGGCTGCTCAAAGTTCAGCTGTTCTCTTATTTTCAAATTTGCATCCAAAGCCTTTGTCTCATTTAATAATCACATTCCCTTCTTTAGGTTGGCATAGTAATAATTCATGATCAATGTGCCTCACCCAGACTTCACTAAAGGCTTGAAATTTCGTGCCCAGATTTTGAAGCTTCTTTTTAGCTATTTCTTTTTATGGCTTCCATGACTTTAGTCAGAGAAAACTCCTGGAGTTATACTTCCATTGGAGAGATATTCTCTAGCTCTAGAGTTGTTACACACAATTTCCTACTGGATTTCTCTATTTGGACTTCATACAGACATTTCAAATTTAACATGTATAAAACTAAACTCAACTTGTCTCTATGAACTTAACCACGACCACCATATTTGGGGTTCGCTACATGGACCAACACCACTATACAGCATTCTAATTTTACCAATCGGACGGATATAAAGCTTGTTTAATTAGCAATTTTCTAATTACAATTGAGTTTGAATTATTATTTGTATGTTTATCTTACAGTTAGGCTGTAAATACTCTGCAGGTAGGGACTATGAGTTCTCATTTTCATCTCCCCAGTTTCCAAACAGTGTGTGAATTATACTTATGATCAATAAATGAGTAGATGAATTAATTGATTCGAAGTCCATAAGTGGGATCCCAAAAGTGACCTTTAGTTAAACAGATAAACTATATACATTTGCTTCAGGTTTACCCAAACTTAAAAGAACTGACACAATTTACTTTCAGAAAGCTGTGAGTGAGGTTAGTTTTGACACCTCTTTGTATAGGTCTAAATAAACTCATTTTTCTTCTCAGTGTGTGACACAGTGGAAAGAGGATGGCTTCTGAAATCAGCCACATCTGTGTTTGCATTTTGGCTCTGACACTAAATAAGTGTATGGTATGAATTAGGGCAGGTAATTTAAATTCTGGGGGAAATAATACATATTTCATAGGGCTAATTAAAAGAATTAATTTAAATAGCATAGTGTGTTTAAAGTATCTATCATTGCATCTGATATGTGGTACACTAGGTGGTAAAGAAACTATTATTACTATTATTATTTGTTATAAGGATTTTATAAACCTCAAAGTTCAGTTAAAATCAGATTTCCATTTTGTTCCACATGCATCACGTTAACAAAGAAGTATACTGTATTCTCCATGTGCTCTGCAGTGCCATTAGTTGGTTAACTTCATTGCCATTTTCAGGAAGATTAACTTATTGAGGTACTGTATTTGAATCACTAGTTTGTGATGTGAAAAATCTGTAGATCTATACATTTTCTTAATTTTTTTTTATTAGAGAAGTTGTCCGTTTACAGAAAAATCATGCAGAAAATACATATCCCCCCTCACTCGCAGTATTCCCTATTATTAACACTTTGCATTAGTGTGATTCCTTTCTTACAATTGATGAAACAATATTATTATAATTCTATTAACTATACTCCATAGTTTACATTGGAGTTCACTTTTTATGCTGTGCAGCCCTATGGTTTTTTAAAAATTTTATTCTAATACCACATAGAACCTAAAATTTCCCATTTGAATCATCCACATTCAAATATATAATTCAGTGGTGTTAATTACACTAACAGTGTTGTTTTACCACCACCACCATCCATTACCAAAACTTTTCCATCATCCCAAACAGAAACTCTGGACCAAGAAAGGATTAGCTTCCCATTCCATGCCCACACCCTGGTGGCAGGTAACCCGTATTCTAGTGTCTAACTCTGTGAATTTGCTTAATGTAATTACTTCCTATCAGTGAGATCATACAATATTAGTCCTTTAGTGTGTGACTTACTTCACTCAACTTGATGTCTTCAAGGTTCATCCATGTTGTAGCATGCATCAGAACTTCATTCCATTTTTTACGGCTGAATAAAATTCCATAGTGTATATATATATATACCATATTTTGTTTATCCATTCATCTATTGATAGACAGTTAGGTGGCTTTCCTCTTTTGGCAATTGTGAATAATGCTGTAATGAACATCAGTGTGCAAATGTCTGTTTGAATCCCTGTTTTCAATTCTTTTGAGTATATACCTAGAAGGGGGCTTGCCAGGTTATATGGTGATTCTATACTTAACTATCTGAGGAACTACCAACCTGTTCTCCACATCAGCTGCACCATTTTAGAGTCCCACCAATAATGAAGGAATGTTCCCAATTCTCCACATCCTCTACACTTGTGATTTTCCATTTCTTTAATAGTAGCCATTCTAGTAGCTGTGAAATGACATCTCATTGTAGTTTTGATTTACATTTCCCTAAAGGCAAATGATGTTGAGCATCTTTTCTTGAACTTTTTGGTCATCTGAATATCTTCTTGGAGAAATGTCTATTCAAGTCTTTTGCCCCTTTTTAAATTGGAATGTGTGCTTTTTGTTGTTGAGTTGTAGGATTTCTTTATATATTCTGGATTTTAAAACCTTATTGTATATGTGGTTTCTAAATATGTTCTCCCATTATGTAGGTTGTCTTTTTACTTTCTTGATGAAGGTCTTTGATACACAAATGTTATTAAATTTTGAAGAAGTCCCATTTATGTTTTTTCTTTTGTTGCTCATGGTTTTGGTGTAAAGTCTAAGAAACCATTGCCTAATACAATGTCCTGAAGAAGCTTCCCTGGGTTTTCTTCTAGGAGATTTATAGTTTTAATTCTTATGTTTAGATCCTTGACCCATTTTGAGTTTATTTTTGTATATGATATGAGGTAGGGGTCCACATTCATTCTCTTGCAAATGAAGATCCAGTTTTCCTAGCACCATTTTATTAAGAGATTATTCTTTCCCCATTGAAAAGAATTCGCACCCTTTTCAAAAATCAATTGAGCACAAATATTAGGGTTTATTTCTGAGTTCTCAATTCGATTCCTTTGGTCTCTATGTCTATCTTTGTGCCAGTACTGTGCAGTTTTGATTGCAGTCACTTTATAAGTTTTAAAATCGGGAAATGTGAGTCCTCCAAATTTGTTCTCCTTTATCAGGATGATTTTGGGAATTTGGGGCCCCTTTCACTGCCATATAAATTTTATGTTTGGATTTTCCATTTCTGCAAATCAGGCTTGGAATTTTGATTGGGATTATGGTGAATCTATAAATCACTTTGGGTAGAAATGATATTTTAACAATGTTTTATCTTCCAATTCATAAACACAGAATGTGCTTCCATTTATTTAGGATGTTGATTTCATTAAGCAATGTTTTGTAGTTTTCTATGTACAAATCCTTTACCTCCTTGGTTAAATTTATTCCTATATAGTTTATTTTTTAGTTGCAGTTGTAAATGGAATGCTCTTCTTGATTTCCTCTTCAGATTATTCATTATTAGTTTAAGGAAACACTGCTAATTTTTGCATATTAATCTTGTACCTGCTACTTTGCTGAACTGGTTTATTAGCTCTAGAAGATTTGTCATGTATTTTTCAGGATTTTCTATATATAGGATCATGTCATCTGCAAATAGGGAAAGTTGTACTTCTTTTCCAATTCAGATGCCTTGTATTTCTTTTTCTGGCCTAATTGCTCTGACTAGAACCTCAAGTACAATGTTGAATAACAATGGCAACAGTGGTGAGTGTGGGCAAAGCTTTCACTATTGAATATGATGTCAGCTATCAGTTTTTTCATATATGCTCTTTAAAAACAAAAGACAACTAATTCAGTATGATAGCTTTCCAAGTGATTTTATTAAGAAGGGGTGTTGGATGTCTTTTCTGCATCTACTGAGATGATCATATGGTTTTTGCCCTTCATTTTATTAATGTGTTATATTAATTTATTTTCTTAAGTAGAAACACTCTGCATACGTGGCATAAATCCCATTTGACCATGGCATAGAATTCTTTTAATGTGCCATGAGATTTGGTTTGTTAATGTTTTGTGAGGATTTTTACATCTTGATTCATAAGGGATAATGATCTGTAATTTTCTTTTCTTTTGGTATCTTTCTCAAGCTTTGGTATTAGGGTGATGTTGGCCTGAGAATGAGTTAGGAATTGTACCCTTTTATTCATTTTTGGAGAGTTCGAGCAGGATTGGTTAATTCTGCTTGGAATATTTGCTAGAATTCACCAGTGAAACCATCTGGTCCTGGGATTTTCTTTGTTGGGAGATATTTTTGTTACTGATTCACAATCTCTTTACTTCTTATTTGTTGAGGTCTTCTGCTTCTTCTTGAGCCAGTGTATGAATTTGTCCATTTCATCCAGGTTAACTAATTTGTTGGTTTATAGTTGTTTATAGTTTCCTCTTATAATCCTTTTTATTTCTGTCTGGTCAG
>JAQZBX010032459.1:0-25839 GCA_029593785.1 Cabassous unicinctus
TCTAGCTTTGTGATAGAAATAGAGAGCAGTATGAGGACATAGGCAAAATCTTTGGAGAACTTTCTATGTCAGACAGACACACCTACAGGAAAGAGAAGTTTGGCCAGATATCGATTCCTGTATAGACATGCTCAATGAATAGTCACTAGGTACTAAGGGGCATGAGGGACACATAGATGAGCTACAGTCTTGTCCCCAAAGGAGCTCATATTCAGCCTGGTGGAGTCACAACGTGTGAACAAATAATTTCAAGGGTGACAAGTGCTATGCCAGAAGTAAGTATTGGACCCCTAACTCTACCTGTGGGCTCATATATAACTTCTCAGGGGAGGGTACATGGCATTGTAATGAGTCATGAAGGATAGGTGCAAAAGGTGGTATGATAGGCCATAGAAAGCCTTAAAAGAATCTGGAAGCATATGTACTTATATGTGAACAATGGTTATCTCTGGGGAATGGGATTTGCAGGATAGGAGGTGAATGGGATGGAGGACAAACTTTACTTTCTACTTTCTACGTTTTGGTATTGTTTGAATTAGAGTGGGTACGTGTTATGGATTGAATTGTGTCCTCCAAAAATATATGTTCAAGTCCTAACCCCCAGTCCCATGAAGGCAATCTTGTTTGGAAACGGAACTTAGAAGATGTTATTAGTTAAGATGAGGCCAAACTGGTTTAGAGTGATTCCTAATCCAGTGTGACTAGTAAAGAAGAGAACATTGGGCACTGACAGAGAGACAGAAGGGAGAATACCATGGATTTCTGGCAAATCACCAGAAGCTGGAAGAGGCATGGAACTGTTCCTTCTCGATGGACTGATTGAAGCATGGCCCTTCTGACACCTTGATTTTGGACTTCTGGCCTCTAGAACTGTGAGACACTATATTTCTGTTGTTTTAAGCCACACAGATCATGGTACTTCATTATGACAGCCCTAGCAAAATACAAAGGTATGTGTTATCATTTTACTAAAAAAGATTTCTGCTTTGAAAATAATTAGCATAGGGCCTTTAGGAGACAGCAAATGGCTCAGTGTGACAAGTGCATAACAACAAATGGCTCTGTGTGACAAGTGTTGGAGGGCAAGAGGTAGACTGTGAGGCTTCAAAGGTCAGCTGAAGTCAGTCTAAGGAGGTCCTGAAATGCTGGGCTAAGAAGTTTGGACTTTGACCATAGGGGTCCATGGGAAGCAAGGGCAGAGGCCCCATTCACTCAACAAGCATGAATGTTGAATGAAAGGAAAAGGCCAGATAATGTGG
This sequence comes from Cabassous unicinctus, assembly GCA_029593785.1. Lineage (NCBI taxonomy): Eukaryota > Metazoa > Chordata > Mammalia > Cingulata > Chlamyphoridae > Cabassous > Cabassous unicinctus. The sequence continues at coordinate 1,260 of JAQZBX010032459.1, forward strand.
GGTCACCTATGGTTTGAAGAAGAGGATTGTGAAACACTTTGCCACCATGTGCTGGTGGCAGTGATGGGGCAGTGGACAACCCACCATGGGAGTGTGAGTACCCTCCAAAGTGGATAAGGTGGTATGGGGAATCCTATAATATGAAAAGAGAAAAAGAATGACATGGTTTTTTCTCAACCATAGGAGTTTGGAATGGGTCTAGATCTTTGGACCTTGGCATAAGTTGACAACAATGGAAAACATTTTTTTTTTTTTCAATAAGAAAATTCCCTGGGCAGAGGCTTTCATAGGCCAGACAAGAGTTTTTGGTATTCACTGTGGCCACAAACTGATCAAAGTAGGTCACCACCATTTTTTGCCTCTCAGATGGTATCTAAGTCAATTTCTTCCTCTTCAATACAATAACAAGTGGGAATTTCCTAAAATGCAATTCTGACCATGTTGCCTCCTTGCTTGAATCCTTTAGGATAAAGCTCAGGCCCCTTCCCCTGGCTTACGGGTCTTTTTTCTGTTCCTTGCTTATTTCTCCAGTCTCATCTCCAGCCTCCCTCACTCAAGTCCTACTCTTCACCGTTGCTCTCAGTCCACACTCAGCTGTTTCATACCTCTCTCTCTTTGCCTGATCACCTCTTTCCTTCTCCTTGGACTGATCCTGCCCCTTATACTCTCTACCTCCCACTTGCCTGGTGAACACCTATTCCTCCCTTACGATTCCATTTTTGGACTATCATTCCTCTGAAGCCTTCTATGACCACATCCCTACCACTTCCTCTACCTCACTCCTTTGGTGAACTTGACCATCCCCTCCTTGTGATCCTGTGCCCAAAGCAGTCTGCACTATTAAGTGTATTTACTATTAAATATTCTGAATATATTTACTACTAAAACACCATGGCACCTGGTGGAACTCAATATTTGCATATCTATCTCTTCCCTGCCACACTTACCACTCTTTGTCACGCCCCGCATTCCGACTATAAACGCCTTAGTCAGGAACTAATTTCACTCTCCCAAGCACCTAGCAGAACAAGTGGCACACTCTAAGTATTTAGTAAGTATCTGTTGAACCAGTGCATGAATGCATAACAGGGAACCTCCGAAATGAGTTCTTATTACAGATTGCACCCCTACCTGTTCTCAGGAGAGCTTAAACATCCTTGCAAGAGATAGCCCCTTGCATTGGAAAGAAGCCAGGCAGGGAAGCAGGGGAACTGAGTTCACATCCTGATGCCTTTGCCCTGGGGAAATCCCCTTTCCCTTCTCTGGGCCTTAGTTCCCCATCTTTACAGTAAGGACGATAACCTTAGTGCCACTTCCCCATGGTAATGTTGTGAAGCTCAAAGGTGAGACCAAAACCACTCACTGTACCATCTCCAGGCAGGATTGGAGTATTAGCTTGGAAGAGTAGTCATCTGACCAGCAGCCATGCCCAGGCTTAAGGGTCCCTGAGAGAGGCTCAGAGCCTCTCTCTCCCCTCCTCCAGCTCACTCATGTTGTGCAGCTCAGAGAACATTAACAATTAGGCCCCAGTCCACCCGGAGAGCCTCAGGTGAAAGCAGGCTCAGAGTGTAAAGTTGAATCGATGTCCTGTGCCTGGCGTCAGGGACTCGGCTCTCTCCACCTGGAGATGGGTCATTAATCCAGACACTCCGACCTGGAACACTGGGCTCAGGAAGTCCTGAAACATTCCTGGCCAGCCACGGCTCAGACCGTCAGCCAGCCCTGCTGCTGAATCTCACAATTTTACCTTCTCAAAGGTGGACGAGGCTCAGGGATCAGCTAGTCCAAACTCCCCGCCCCGGGGCAGAAATCTAGGCTCGGTTCGCACACTCACCACTGCCGGAGAGCTCCTGATCCAGAGAGGAGTGCTCGGAGGACTGGGAGGAGACAGATCTGTGTGATTTGGGGCCTTGTTTTCAGCTTCTGTAAAAGTGGGCAAATGTTATCTTACTTACAGGAATAAATCAGTGTGCTTGGATGTTTTCCGTTTTGAGGTTTGTAGAATGATGCCCACGTGTGAGCTGTTTGTTATCATGGTTGACATGAAGAGCTCCTATCCCTGGGGTGTGTTCATTCTTTAGCTCCAGAGTCATTTCCACCTAACAAGGTGTTGCTCCTTTGGTTGGAACTTTTCATGCTCCTTGGGGCTTTGAATATAAAGTAAGGGTCCCCCTTTCCTTGTACTCAAGGACCTTCACCCTCTTGTCTCCTTTCTCGGCCGCATTTCCTGCCTCTCCCCACCCAACAACCGCCTGCCAGACACGGTAAACTCTTCTTTTATACCCCCTATGCTTGGTACATCCTCTCCCCTTTTCTCGTGGTAAATTCCTATTTATCCTTCAAGGCCCTGCTCAAATGACACCTCTTCTGAGGAGCCTTCCTAATTCCCTATGACAAACCTCTGGCGAAGTTAGTTGTTGCTTCCTCTGGGTTCCTATAACATGTTTTAACTCTTTCTATCATAGTACCATAGTACATTGTTTGGGTTTTAGCTATTGTTCTTGTTGGATGAATAAGGAATTTTAAAATGCAACTTCCCTGGGAGGACTGGCACTCTTACTATAGCTAATTACAAAAGCAATATTGATCATTAGGTCTTCAGCATGATATCTATTCTTAAACAACTGAGTACCTGGGTTCTAGACAAAATAGCTCTAGAATCAGACAGACCCCCCACACGTGAATCTATACTCAATCACTTCAAAATGGTGTGAATGCGGATGTTACTTTATTGTTCTCAGTTTGTTTCCTGATTTGAACAAGGGGGACATTAACAAAGCCTACTTCTTAGGCTTCTTGGGAGGGTTACAAGAAATATTTACATTGCATAGAATGTCTTACCCTTAGGTCCAGGACCTGTTGGTTTCACTCTCTGGGTCCCAACTCTGCCTCTCTCTGGCTCCCCATTTCCTCATCTGGAAAATGGCATGATTCTACTGTCAGAGTTTTTCAAGCTGTGATGCTTGGTCACATGGTTTTACTGTATAGAACATGGCTTCGAGTTGGAGGGCATTCTATGCCCACATACCACAGATTCATTCTTCCTGACTTCGTAGATTGTCTTGTGTTTAAGGGCCCTTCCAACTCCAATCGCCTATGATGCCATGACTCAGTGAGTGAAGCAGGTGATAAGGAGGAAGTTTTGAAATTGGAGTGAGGTAGAAGAGGCAGCAGGGCAGGCTTGGCCATGTCCTAGGCCATGGTTGGAGGACCCCTGGCATCTGGGGGAGGTAGAGAAGGCATAAACCCAGAAAGGGCCAGGGCTTTGTCTATCTTTGTAAATTGCTTCACTCATGCCTTGCCGTGTCCAACAGAGAACAGGTGTTAAGTGAGTATCTGTTGAATGGAGAAAAGGAGGAGACAGTCCACAAGGAATAGTTCCTCAGACTAGGTGTGGCAGTTTGGCATTGTTTATGAATTCCAAAAATAGATATTGGATTATGTTTGTAAACCGGTCTGTACCTGAGTATGATTAAATTATGGTTAGGGATTTGATTGGGCCACGTCAGTAGGACGTTGAGTCCCTGCCCCCTTGGTGGGCGGGGACTCACAGATAAAACTACATGGCAGAGCAGAGGAGTGAGTTGGAGTTCTGATGCGGAGTTTTGAGCTGGAGCCCGGGAAGTGAACACACAGGAGAACACAGAGGAGTAGAGACGACTCCTTAGACACAGCAGAAGCCCTGGAGAGAGAGACAGAGCTGTTCACCTGATAGTTTACAGCAGGCCTTGTGGAGAGAGCACAGCAGCTGAGCCTGGAGAAAAATGGAGCCCCAGGAAGAGAGGAACCCAAGAAGCCTCAACTCTTGGCAGATGTCGGCAGCCATCTTGCCCCAACATGTGGCAATAGACTTTGGTGAAGGAAGTAAATTATGCTTTATGGCCTGGTAACTGTGGACTTCTACCCCAAATAAATACCCTTTATAAAAGCCAACAGATTTCTTCTATTTTGCATCAGCATCCCTTTGACTGACTAATACACTAGGTAAACTGAGGTGAGGGCCAAATCCAACCACTGCTGCTTGCCCTGATTGATCTTTTGGGGCAGCACCCATCACCCAACCTAGAAAGCCCCCAAATTCCAATTTCTCATGACCATCAGATTGTACCCTTCAGCTCAGGGTGTGGAAACTTCCCAAGAGGAAGGCAGGTCTGAGGAAGACTGGGGGAGCTCCCTGTTCAGGAAAACTGAGGTTGTCAGGAGATCCTGAGGTGTCCTTGAGCATCTCAAAGGAGACAAGAGTCCCTGAGTAGAGATAATGTTTGAGAGAATCCTGGGGTCTGCTGAACCTTTATCTTGTATCTGTTATCTGTGACTTTATTACTCTGAGTGGGTCCTCAAAAGGAGCAGCTGTAAACCCTGAAATGGAGAAGGACCCATGAAGTCAAGTCATCTTCAGGAGCTGGGGAGGCCGGAATCCCACCCCAAGAGGAGCCTAAGATGAGCACGGGCAAGGATAGATTTCCAAGGCTAAGGTGGGCAGGCAGAGGGCCTGGGGTTTATGGGGAGGAAGAAACAGGAAAGTCAATTTGGGAATAAGATGAGTCTTGGGATCCACCCGCCTCTCTCTTATTGTGAGCTCTAAGAGGAAAGAACTGGGGCTATGTGAATATCTGCACTCCGCCGCCCCTATGGGCTCAGCACTGAGCTTTGCAAATATTGGATGCATGATAAACACTGTTTGAACTCAATTTCCCCTCTTCCATTTTAGCCTTTTATTTTAAGCTCAGATCCTCCTCCTCCAGATGGAGTTCTCCCATCTGATTATAGAAACTGGATCAGTGGAAAGAGAAATCCTAGGATGTTGGAATTTCAGGAACGTTCCCAGGATGCCAAGAAAAATAGCTCTGTGATGAGCCAATGGCATCATGATGGCAGATCTGGAAAATCCATCTGACTCTGAGTCACAATCTCATAGGATCACAGAGACATGGAGTTCATCTAGTCTACTCTGTGATGGAGAAGCTGAGGCCATAGGTGGGGTAGAACTAGTTGGTGCCAGAGTCCAGGGAACTGAGGGCAGCTATGTCACCTCACTCTGATCAGATGCCAGGCCTCGGCTGCCTGGGCCTTTCTGAAAGCTGCCTGATGCGTGTAGCTCTGCTTTATCAGCAGGAAGAAAAGATGACAGCGGGCAGTCTTTCCTGGCCAAGCATCTGTCAGGGTCCGCATAAATATTTTCCCAGCGTCTGCATGGCCAGCATCTAGTTGGCTAGGTTCCAGGGGACAGTAAATAATTCAGGCGACTTGTTGCTTCCTGACCACTTTCTTGGGTGTATTTTCCAACAACTCTGTTTTTTGGAGCAGACGCTGGAGAGACCTTGATGAAGGCAGTGAGCCAAGCCCTCGCTGGACTCTCTGGTGGCATTTCTGGTTAGGAAGGAAGTACCAGTGTGGTCTTGATGTCAGTGCACTTGGGCAGGAGATTACTTTTCCTCAGTCTGAAAGGCCTTTCAAGCAGGTCCAGGAATTAGTTTCAGAGATTAGGATGGGGTGAGGTTAGAGACTCCAGGACCAAAACATCAAAAGAAATCATATCAAGTGTGGTAACTTGGTAAGCTTGACCAAGGCATGTACTTATCTGCTTGGCAGATAAACAGGCGGAGAAGGGAAGAGAAAGGCAGTGTTGGAGCTGGCATAGCTCAGGCCATCAGAGTGACTAGTCTTGGAGCTCTCTGTTCTGGAAGGAGTGCAGTTTTCAGGGTCCATCTGTTCTGGCGCCTCATGTTCTCAGGGTGTCCGACTCTCAGGGCCTCTGGCAATGGGAATCTCAGAGAAGTATGAGGCAGACCTCAAGTCAGGTTCTGACTGTCCTGCTTGGTTTATAGTAGGAATTTGGTCAGCAATTTGAGGAAATAGGATTGGAAGAGAGGACAACACCAGAGAGTCACAGGGCAGATGAACCTGATATTAGGCTTGGGGAAACAAGACAAATTCTGGATCTTGCCCTTTGCTGGGAGGGGCTTGTCATCTTCTCTGCTTTGGACAGGATTGGCTTAGAGATGGAGTCAGTTGAAGGTGCAGGGTGAAGGCCTTCAGGGCCTGCACTTGTTCAGGGTGAGGGAAAGTAGGGGCTGGACCAGGTGTCACTGCTGCTGAAGGGAAAACACGTGTATCTCATGGTTGTGAGGACATAGAGTCCTAGACAGCTGTTGCTGGAAGAACCCATACTGATGAAGGTCTTGCCTGAGCTTCACAATGAGATTATTGGGGTCATGTGCCCATGTTGTTGACCTTGGGAGCCCAGTAGGGGGCCACAGGTCATTGCTTGGTGCTCTATATCTGAAGGAGGCAAGGAATGGGAATTTGGAGGCCCAATCTGATGTTCTTTCTGTAGTTCTTGCTGAGTAGGAGTGGAACATTTTAATCCCATTGGCTTGTCACCCAGGCATTTGACCAAACTTTTTTGAACAAACATATGTTCTAAGTCTGTACATTCTCCAGGGGAGAAACTTCCTAAATTCACTCCATCCTAAGTTATATTGCAAAACACATTTGTCCTAACTGTGGAATTATTGTTCAGCATTGTTGAAAGATTACAGACATTGGAATAAGATGACTTAGGTTAGGATACAGGTCTTACCACTCATTAGCTGTGCACTCTTGGCCAAATTACTTACCTCTGAATTTTATTTTCCTCCTCTGGAGAAATGGTTATTAGAAGGCTGAAATGAAGTGATATGCATAAAGTGCCAAGCACAGATCCTGGCACAATGTAGATGCTTAGGTAATGATTATTGACTTAAACAATATTCATTTAGAAGCAATATAGACCTGGGATCTAGTCTTGTCTTCCCAAATCAGGAAGGGTGTCTTTGGATAATTATCTCCTGTTCTCTGCAGTTGTCTTGTCAGTAATGTGGGAGAAATGATGCCCACCTCACAGGGTTGTTATGAGATTTCAATGAGATGATTTTTTTTTTTTTTTAAAGATTTATTTATTTATTTATTTATCCCCCCCTTGCTGCTTGTGCTTGCTGTGTCCATTCGCTGTGTGTCTTCTCCGTGTCTGCTTATCTCCCCCTTGCTGTGAGGTCCTGCTGCATCAGCCCCTCGCGCCGCACGGGCCGGCCTGCCCTCACAAGGAGGCCCCGGGAAGCGAACCCGGGGCCTCACACATGGTAAACAGGGGCTCTATTGGTTGAGCCACACCCGCTTCCTGTCGTGAGGTCTTGCTGCATCAGCCCACTAGGCTGCGCGGGCCGGCCTGCCCTCACAAGGAGGCCCTGGGAAGCGAACCCGGGGCCTCCCTCAATGAGATGATTTTATAAACTGTCAGGCTTCTACTCTTAGTTTCCAGGTTAGGGGAAACCACCTCAAGCTGTAAACGATTAGAAAAATATGAACCCACTCTACACACCCTAATGGATGCAACGGCTTATGATTTTAGCCTACAAGCATTCTCGTTCATTCCCTCCTTTCTTCTCACCTTTCTGCTTCAGCCTTCAGCCTTCTCACCTGGACTCACATACCTGCCTCCTTCTGGATCTCTCTCCTTCAGCTTCTCTTGCTCCACTTCAGAGGGATAGATATGGAAAAAACAGAAATCTGACTGCTCTCCTCTCCTGCTCAAACCCTCCGTGGCTCCTTCGAGTGAGTTCAGCCTCTCTGCAGGGCATGCAGGACCCTGCATATTCTGGCCCTGGCCCATCTTTTCACTCATTCCCCAGATTCTTCCCCACAACCCCTCAATTAATTTACATTTATATTTTCACAAATCTTCATTAGGAAAAGACCCTTGGGCTCAGAGCCAGCAAATGTATATTCTGATGGTTGTTTTGCTGGCTAAACTTCTCTACACTGTTTCCTTTCTCTGGGCCTCAGATTCCCTGCCTGAGACGTCAAGGATGGGACTAGATGATCAGGGCCTTTCAAGCATTAAGGCATTTGAACAACATTTGACGCCCTCTTGGATAACCAGGAATTCTTTATCTCTTTCTCTCTCTCTTTCACCATGCCCCTATGCAGACACACACACACACACACACACACACACACACATAGTTTCCCAAGCACTCACATGCAAACTCTCACACAAGTACATACTTGCACATACATACAGATGTATGCTTTCACACACACACCCTCACATATACATGTAAATACTCCCTCACACGTTTAAGGACTCACACTTTCTTGTACACACTCATGCACACATGCAAAGACTTATCCGTCTTGTTCACCAGTGAACCCCCAGCATCTAGAGAAGGACTCCTTGTAAATCCTCAAAATGCGTCTATGGAACAAATGAATAAATGACCATACACACATCCATTCCAACCCAGGCTTTCACACACACCACACACATACATACAAGCAATCAGATGTACACACTTGGGCATGGACACAAGCTGACACCCATTAGACATGGCCAACACACTCACTCCCACCCACGTCCCCACATTTCAGATCTACTTCAGGGTCCCTTCCAGGTGCTGGGCACCCTGAAGGCTCCCTTGTTGCCAGGTTTGGCTCCAGGGACAGCCAAGGAACCTTGGTTCAGGCAACAGGGATAACTCCACAGCCTTCTATTTGGACAGTACTTTGTAAACTTCAAATCACTTTATCAGATAATATCCCACTTGACCCTCTCCTCAGACCTGAGTGGGGCCTCAGAGCAAGGATTATCATCTCCAAGTTACAGACTGGGAAACAGAGACCCTGGATCATTAAGCCATTTGCCCAAGGTCACAAAGCCAGCTAGTAACTGACTCACCCAACCAGGACCCACACCATCCCCCATCCAGAGTTCTCTCCATTGCCTCTCCCAGTGACTGTTTTAAGAGGATTATTTATCCTTCAGTTGTTTTTTTTCCCCCTAATTTATTTCTTACTTTATCTTTTTTTTTTTAATCCCCTGTTTCCGCCTGCAAAGAGTTGGGTTTCAGCTGGGAGTGAGGGAGGCCAAGTTCACCGTCAGAAGAAAAATCCGAAAGTAACTTTTTCTTGTAAACTCCAGCCAAGACTCCTGCCAAATGAAATGAGAACTCACCACATTTGCACGCACCCACCTTCACAAAGAATTGACTTAACTTGCAAAAGGAAAGCAAGTTAATAAAGTTAATATCTACTTCAGAGAATAGAGCAAGGCCCCTCTGGCCAAATAATTTGCCAACTAATTAAAAACTTATTCACACTGTTTTATGATTTTTAAAATATGTGTCACTTTTTGTTCCTTGGAAGGAGCTGGTAATGTGCAAGCCAATCGTCGTGGCTTTGGGGCAGGCTGGTGAGTTTGTGCGTCAGTCCAGACTGGTTCTTTTCCACCTCTGTCTTCTGGCTCCAGCCACCCTCGGGAGAGTTGGTAAGGTAGTGTGATAAGAGCACTGGCTTTGGAGTCACACTGACCAGTCTGAATCCCAACTCCATCCCTTAATGATGCTACGTTTATAGATAAGTCACTTAACCTCATGAGTCAGTTTTCTCATCTATGAAAAGGCTATTGAAACCCCTACCTTGGCAGGTTATTGTGAAAATCAGGACTAAAATACATCAGGAAATTGGCACATAGTAGGTGCTCAGTAAAAGACAGATACCATCAGATTAGCCACTGTAGCACTTGATGCTACTCTGCCTTAGCTTTCTAGGAAAAGGCTGTGTAGAATAATGGAAAAGGAATGGAAGAGGGAAAGAAGAGAACCAGCTTCCATGTTTCACTTTACAATGGATGTTCTTGGGACCTTGGGAAAGTCTCACTCCTCCCTGGACCTCTGTCACTCCTTGATATCACTAAGGGGCTTTCCAGTCCAGTGACTTGTGTATTCACCAATGGTTAAGAACGGGCCTCCTTCTCCTATCTTTACTGCTGGAATGGAGCATAGGTCAGATATACAGTAGATGCTCAATGATTCTTCATCTGATTGCTCTTGCCAGACCCAGAGAAATTGTGGAAACAAACTCAGGTGTATTCAAGTCCATTTGGGTGGAAGGATGACTCATGTAAATGTTACGTTGAACAAGTGAGACTTACGGAGTATAATTAGGAAATAACTTACATTCTGCAAGGGCTGAAACTTTTTTGTCCACTTTGATGAAAACTTGGGCTTGTTCCATGACTCATGTTTTATCTTAGGTAATAAGAAGCTCCCCATTCATTTTTGGTCCAGGAACATTGTTTCTGATTGATAATTAATGTCTTGTCTGGTCTACTACAACTACTATCAATAATAATAATAAAAGTAATAGTAATGGTAATAAACTTCAAACTTCTCTAAAGATAAAGCCTTCCTCACTATTTCTTTGTACCTAAAACTGCTGCTGGCCAGTCTTCTGCAATGAGAAAGGAGCTCAGGCTCTTCTCTCTTTTCCTTCCTAGAGTGCCTACTTCTCTGTCTACATCTTGCTAACCACTGTTGAGTTTCTCCACTGTCAGAGGTGGAGGAGGGAGAGAGGGAAGGCGGGCAGAAAATTCTTGCTTAACTAGTGTAGACTTGAAGAGCCATGGTCCATGCTCTCTGAGCTTGGCAGGTATTTTAACCATACTTGTTCCCTCATTGTGTGTTTTGTGGGTTTTTAGAAAAAAGCCACCCCCTCCCCCAAATGGGTGATCCCTTGATGTGGAGAATGTATTTCTATTCCAGCTGGCAGCTTCTGAGCCCCTGCAGCCCCTAGACATCTGCCAGTGCCAAGAGCCTTCCTTCTGAGTTCTTTTCTCCTCCAGAAGATACTCTGACAGTGTCTAGGATGACTTCGATCATCTCCCACTCGTGTGGTCCAGATTTGGTCCAGAGAAAACTCTTCTGCTTTCTCTGCTCTGATAAACTCTGTGAGTGCAGATTGCCCCCAGCATAGCAACCTCTCTTTACTCTGCTGTTAGAATAGCTGGTCAGCCAGGCTCTTGCTCTTTCGATTTAGCTGTATGAATCAGATTGCCATCTACCATGTCCCCCAAATATAGGGAAAATTCAAGCTTTCCAAATATCCCATTAAAGTCACTTTTCCCAGGCTTGAGGTAAATGAGGGAGTGGACAAGGATCATGGTGTACTTACAGCTCTTTCTAGAAATCCCCTATCTAATACCCCACTCTGTTCTTAGCTTCTCCCACCACTTTTGTATGCCAGAAGAGGGTGGTCAGCAAAGGACCACAAAGGCAATTCTTCCAGGGTGGTCTTGCATTTCACTTAGGGATGTGGTATCCATTATCTTGGGGCCTCATGTGACATCTGAATTAACATAGTTAAATGGTAAGATTATCTTATGCTTTCTTTTTTCAAGGCAAAACTTTGAAGTTGTTGTTGCTATCCTCATTAAGTGGACAAGGAAAATGTTCAGAGAGGCTAAGAAATTAACTCTAAGGCACACAACTACCTGGGATTGGAAACCATTCATGCATTGGTTCAACAGATACTTACTAAATACTTAATGTGTGCCCCTTGTTCTGCTAGGTGCTTGGGAGAGTGAAATTAGTTCCTGACTAAGCCCAAGATCTTTCCATTCTTCTATGAAGACTGGGGCTTTGCCTCTGTAACAGTTGGTGCACAGCATAACATTTGAGGGCCAAGTCCAAGAGCATGGACTTGGGTCAGCATCAAAGTCCAGTGTGACTGTCAGACGCTTAATCTCAAAACACGTTCCCACCCATGAACTCACTTCATGGAAAGTCAGCCATGAATTTCTCATGCCCAGCGAATTGCTTTGGAAGAACCTAGCAAACAGGCAGGCTCTCCAGGGCTCGACACCAACACTCACTCCCTCCCCCAGCCCCATTTTGTCTCTAAAGCTTTTCATTTTCTCCTGTTTTTTTTTTCAAGTCTTCTGATTATATTAGGGAAAGACCCTTAATTAACATGGCCTTTATCATCACCCACAACACATGGAAAATGTGTTCATTTGTTTTTAGCATATGCCTTTATTTTGCTCATCTCTGTGTTTCCAGCAATTCTTATAAATACTGACACTCCATAGAGGCTAGGTGAATGAGTTCAAAGTTAATTTGAGTGTGGATTAGGAGTTGCGGAGAGAGAATGGGGAGGAAAGGAAACGTGTGCAGAGCAGGGACTGTAACATCACCCCACCACACTCGTGGTCCCTGCTCTCTGTGAGATCCTGGATGAGTCACCTCTGTCAGCTTCCATTTTCTCATCTGACCAACGGTGCTGAGGGTGCCCATCCTGTCAGCCTCATGGGGAATGTAAGATGAACCTCAGTTAAGATCAAAGCTGTGGAAAGGAATAAAAAGTATCAAAAGTGTGGGTTTGGTCTGGGAAAACAAAACTCCTGACTCAGCCTGGGGCTCCTCAGACAGTGGGCTGGGAGGACCTAGAGAACCTCCCCTGGCCTGTGTGAGTCGCAAACAGAGGCCGCTGCCTTCCGGGATAAATTATCCACAAGGCAGAAGCGTCGGGGCTGTCTGCTCCCTGTCTGGCCTCCTCGCCCATCTCGCTTCACGAAACATAAATCTCCAAGACTCACCAGTCATTTCTAATCTTCATCAGTGTTTATTTTTCAGTTTTGTCCCCTTTTCCCCCCTATGTTACAGACTGTTTGCTATTTTATAGGTTTATGGGCCAGGAGAACAGAATCCAGCCACAAATCTCACAACTGTCCCCGCAGACAGTGGGACAGAGGGAGGGAGCTGCAGGGGTCTGAAGCACACATGCCCCATGGAGCCTGACCCAGGGCTGGAAGGATTGATGGCTGTGGGGGCACTGCCCTAAAAAGTAGGATTCTGGGATTCCATCTCCCAGTGTGTCCAAGGCCTGAGAGTTCAAAATCAAGAACAGAGTAAGGGAAAGTTAAACATAGAATTACCATTTGACCCAGTACTTACACTCCTACATATAACCGCCCCCCCCCCCCAAATTGAAAGCAGGGACATGAACAGTTATTTGTATACCAATGTTCATGGTAACATTATTCACAATAGTCCAAAGGTGGGAGCAACCCAAGTGTCCATTAACAGATGAATGAATACAGAATGTGGTATATACATACAATGGAATATTATTCAGCCGTAAAAAGGAATGAAGTTCTGATACATGTGAAAAACGTGGATGAACTTTGAAGAGTAAAATAAGCCAGACACAAAAGGACAAATATTGTATGATTCCACTTAAAGAAAATACCTAGAATAAGCAAACACCTAGAGATAGGGAGTGAATTATAGGTTACCAGGGCTGGGGCAAGGGGAAGAAATTGGGAGTTACTGCTTGATGGTTTTAGAGTTTCTATTTGAGGTGATAAAAAAAAGTTTTGGTAATGGCTGGTGGTGTTGGTACACAATATCATGAATGTAATTAATGTCACTGAATTGTACATATTATAAAATAGGAAATTTTGAGTTATATGTATGTTATCACAATAAAGATTTTGTGAAAACAACAAAGAAAAGACTGGAAGAGTGTGCTTGTGTGGAGAGGACAGTGGATTGGTATCAGACTCGTTTCCATCAGGTGAAATTGACCAAACTACTGAATGTCTCTTGACCTCAGTTTCCTCATCTTTAAAATGGGAATAATAAAAACTACTTCATAAGGTGGTTGTGAAGATCAGTCGAGCCAGCATAGACCAACGTGTCTAGCACACTGCCTGGCCCATGTGAGGCATCAGCTTCCTCTTCTTTTAAGCAGTCCATGGTTGTGAGGTAATGAGTTTACCGCTGATCCACCTCGATACCCTCTTGAACGTGAGCTTCTTAAAGACAGGGGCTTTGTCTGGCTTGTTCCCTCCAGGAACCCCAGCACTTAGTATAATTGCCTGGCATGTTGTCTATACTCAAAACATTTTGGTCAAATGATGAATGAAACCATGCAAGTTTTCTGTGTGATTTGTGTGGGTATAGCAGGGTTTCCATAATGAGACAGAGACTTACAGACACGCAGAATCAGAAAGGACTTTAGAACAACAGCTCAATGCCTTCCCTGTTGAGAGGAAGGCACAGGCTCAGGAGGGGGAAGAGACTTGTCCAGGATCACACCAGAGGTTACAGACAGAGCTGGAGTGGGCGGAACCCAGGCTTCCTGATTCCGTCGGATGCTCTTTATACTACACTATGCTGTTAGTCATATCTTTAAGCTGGAAGGGGAGAACCAAGAAAAAGACAACCCCCCATTTTACAGATGAGGAAAATGAGACACCAAGAGGTTGAGTAATCTGCCGATGACCATCCCACTAGTAAATGCAGGGGCCAGGAGTGCAAAGCCCAAACAGCTCATCTGGTGTTGAAGGCGTGGCACAATCAGTTCTCACGTCTCACTCTAGCCTTTTCTCTTGTTATGCTTTTTGACGTCACCTTGCTTTCAGTGAATCTGAACAGATGCCTCTACAGTATTTAAATAGGCCTTGACCACACTTCCCACTCCTCCATGTCTGCAAATATCCTAAATAAAAGAATGTTCTATGACCTGTGCGAGTAGCTGGGCATACAAACATAAGAAAAGCTGCAGTCTCATGGGGGAAACTGATATTTAAGCAGAACATTATAAAATGGTGCTGTAAGTCCTAAAGGGAAGGGTGACCCAGTGTCTAGGCAGTTAGAGCAGGATTCCTAGAGGAGGAAGAGACACTTGAGCTGGGTCTTGACATTGAGTAACTGTGCACCAGGCAGAGAAGAGGGAGATGGCATTTCAGCTGAGAGAACAGGGGGTGCAAACCGAGGTATTCTGGTTCAATGTGGGATATTGGGAGAACTGTGAGAAGGAACCTGGGGTTCACAATGGAGATGGACAGAAAGTGAGACTGGAAAGGCAACTTGGGGTCAGGTTTTAAAGGCTTGAAGACCAGGCTAAGGACTGGGACTTTATCTTGAGCCACTAGCCTTTGTGAGGCCTCCAAGAACAAGAGAACTTCATGTCTCCCTGTGTTCACTGGCACGTAGTAGGTGCTTCATAAAACCTGTTGATGGGCTAATAAAGACATTTGTCAAAACTCTTCCACAGCACTAGGAAGTATTTTAGGGTCATTTCTGTTGAAGGCCCAGCCCTGGCCACAGCACAGAAAATTCTCCCTCTGCCCTCAATTTCCTTCAAGCTGCTTCTGGCTGCAGATGGTGCTCCTGGCTCTGGGATGTGTTGGGCCAAGAGTTTCTGCCAGCCCCCTGGGCTTCTTATGAAATCTGAGATTCGGGCTGGGCCCAGTTTCCTGATACATACCTAAATTACTGCCACTGCTCTGAAACCTACCCTTCTCATCATCACAGTTGGAGGGGTATGCTGCCAACTTGAGAAGAATCAAACCTCACACACTCCAAACCCTGGGAGATGACGGGCTAGCACCAGGCCTGCAAGAAGCCATGGAGCGTATCCTCATCCTTGATGGGGGAGAACTTCCCAGGTGTGAAACCCTGAGCAGCTTCTATACTCACTTGTAAAATAAATCACACACTTGATTGGAAGCTGTTAAGTTGGTCCTCATTGTCCGCCAAGGCCCTGGACAGGCCACCAGGGTGTGACCACTCTGGACATTCTGCAGAGAAGCTTGATCATTCCTCCTTCCGTACTGGGCCTACAACACTCTTTCTCTACTGTATCTTCACACCTGAGGCCTGTCACTCCTTCTCATAGCCTCGCTTAGAATGGGCCCATGCCTTCACCCCAGAGGCTCCCATAAGGGGGTGGGAGATACTCCAGTGTCTTCCACTGTCGTAAAATCATAGTATCCCAGAATCTAAAAATATTTTAAGCCTATTAACATCCAAGTCTATTCAGATTAGAAATCACGAGAAACTTGGAATTCTAAGTCATCTGAAACTTAGAAGTAATAAATGGTGAAAATGTTAAGTGAAGAGCTCAGCTTGAGTCTAGGGCTCTTTAGGTTTAGACAAGGCTGGACATATCTAGCTAATTAGTGTGGGGTGGGGTTGGGGGTGGGAAGGAGATAGGGCAGCAACAGCAGCTGCAGAGGGGCACAGATGGTGCTACTTTCCAGCTGACCAAATGTGTTTGTGAGGACACATGAGATATCTATTAGGAATTTGGGGCACATAGGGGCAGAAGCTATTAGGAATGTGATTTATTAGTATTACATAATGCCATTTATTTCCTGGAGGAATTAAAGTTGTATTTAGACTTTCAGACTCTTATGGCTTTAGAACTTAAGATTCCTAGGCTTCTAGAATTTTAGGCTTCCAGATAGTTAGACTAGAATCTGGGATCTAAAGAAGTATATTTCTAGAGTCTTCGAATCCTAGAATTTTAGTATATTATAATTTTAAAGAGCCTAAGAATGTATCTAGTTTAGTCTCTTTCCTAATAGGATAGATTGGGGTTTGGTGAGAGTCTGGGTTAAAAGAAGACCTGTTGGAGGCTAATGCAATTTTTATTGAGTATGTACAATACCCAGAGCTTGAGCTGGGCGTAGTGGGAGATGAGGGAGGGAAAAGCAGTAGCACATAGTAACTGTTAACAGTAGATGTATAAACAAGATCTTAATTTTTCTCAATACAGTTATTATACAATTAAAAAAGGTGCCCAACTCAGTGTTCCTACTTTATGTTGAGGAAATGGAGTTCCAGAGAAGGAAAGTGACTTGCCCAATTTGGAACAATCAGTTACTGACATCAGATTTTGACAGAAATCCACATTTCTTGACTTCCAGCCAGCTCTTTCTCTTCCACTGTTCAGCCTCCCCTGCATGGAAGTGACTCATTTCGTTCTCTTGACAGCTTTATGGGAGGCACTTAGTATATCATTGGGATATTTGGAAATATAAAGAACAATTAAGAAAAGAAATGGATTATGTGATGGGAGCACTTGACAACATTCACCATTTAATTCAAGGGAAGGTTGTAGGTTATACCCTTCTATGGCCCAGTTTTGTTTTCCTTGATGGTGTAGACCTGAACCTTGGTCACAAAGTGAAGACTCAGGTTGGCAACAGAACAGTCCTTGACCTTGGCCACAGACTAGAGCCTTGACTCCAATAACAAAATGAAATAAAGCTTTTAGTAAGAAAAATCAGAACATGGGCCATTTTCTGTACCGAGCAGAATGCAGGCCAATTTCTGTACTGAGCCATATCTTCTGGTGTAGGGGGAAGATGATAGACTCTGGAGATCTCAAGCATTGGGCCTCTTGGTTTCAAGAGAAGGAGTTTCCAAGAAAAAGGTTTTTACACTGTGACAGCTTGAAGTTCTTTTATGAATCCCCAAAAGAGAAAATTTGTTTTTTAACGAATCCATCCCTGTGAGTGTGATACCCTTTTGATTGGACTATGTCAGTGAGGTATGACTCAGATTGAGTCTCTACTCTCTTACTGGAGCTTTTATAAATGGAGACAGAGAGAGACACACAAAGGAAAAGGGAGCTCTGCCATTTGATCTGGCCATGTGAGAGGGAGGACTCTAGGCTCGCTTACAGCTGAAGAAAGGCAGAGAAGCCCTGAGAGACTGAGAGAGGAGATTCAGAAAGAGACTAGCCCTATGCCCTGGTTGCTCACAACTGAGCTCTGGGAGATGGTAGATTCTGGAGGGAAAGGCAGAGATGGCCTGCCATCTTGCTTTATCATGTGGCAACACACCAAGATCACTTACAGCAGACTTTGGTGAGAAAGCATCTCTGATGGTGCCTTGATTTGGACATTTCACGGCCTCAGTCCTGTAAGATTTTACCCTAAATAAAATTCCCATTATAAAAGCCAACCCATTCCTGATATTTTGCATTGGCAGCCCTTTGGCAAACTAAGACATCCATTAAGCACACTTCAGACTTCTCTACCCCTGAAGATGAGTAGTAGCTTAATGATGAATTTGCATAGAATTTCTGGGCCTGTAGAATTCAGCTCTGCTATTTCCCTTCTCTTGGAATCTGTCTGCCCATAGGAAACAAACTTTCTACTGCTCTTCCTTGTCCATGTCCTAATGGTGGTCTTAGGTCTAGGGCTGCTCTGCATAGTTGGGTAAGTCTGTCTATTGCTGGGGGTCAATTAGCAGTTCTACATTAGTTAGGATAACTAACATTTGAAAAAGAAACAGCTCCCAAACTGCAGTGACTTTATGCAGTAAAAGTTAATTTCTTGATCATGTCACTGACAAATGTGGGAAGGGTGCTCTGCTCCATGCAGTCATTTGGGGACCCAAGTTCCTTCAGTTGAATGACTCTGGTATCTTCAAGGACAGCGGTTCACAACTGGAGGTGATTTTGCTTCCGAGGGACCATCTGGAGATGCCTGGAGACATTTTGATTGTCATGACTGGTGAAGGGGGCTGCTACAGGTATCTTGTGGGTAGAGGCCTGAGATACTGCTAAACATCCTGTAATACACAGGACAGCCCTTCTGCAACAAAGAATTATCTGGCCCAAAATGCCAATAGTACCAAAGTTGAGAAATCCTGTTCCTGAGTCTTCTTGGGGGCATTCAATGGGCAGATGAAGAAAGAGGGAATGGAGAATCACATGTGGAAGGATTTCCTGAGTCTTGCCTGGAAGTGGAGTACAACACTTCTGCTCACATTCCACTGGCTGGAACTAAGATACACGATCTTACCTAACAGTGAGTGAGACTGGAAAATGTAGTCTAGTTGATGCCCAGGAAGAAGAGGCAGGTTTTTTGTTTTGTTTTGTTTTTTTTAAAGATTTATTTATTTATTTATCCCCCCCCTTGCTGCTTGTGTTTTACTGTGTCCATTCGCTGTGTGTTTCTTCCGTGTCTACTTATCTCCCCTTTGCTGTGAGGTCCCGCTGCATCAGCCCACCGCGCCACGCCGGCCGGTCTGCTCTCACAAGGAGGCCCCGGGAAGCGAACCCAGGGCCTCCCGCATGGTAAACGGAGGCTCTATCGATTGAGCCACACCCGCTTCCTGCTGTGAGGTCTTGCTACATCAGCCTACCAAGCTGCGCGGGCCAGCCGGCCTGGAAGAGGCAGGTTTGGTAAGCATCTATCCAATCTCTGCCATTAAGACCCATTTGTCTCCAATTCTAACTGATAAAGGTGTTATTTTGACTTCCATCTATTATTCTCTTTTATTTCTTAAGTCATTCAGAAAGCAAGTAGAGAAGAAGGAGTTAATTATTGGAAACCCCTCAGAGACACCAAGCATGGATTCGAATACTGACTAGGGCAAACTGTTTTAACCCTTTGGTCCTCTGTTTGCTAATCTATAAAATGGAGATAATAAAAATTACCTCACAGGGGTTGTTATGAGGGCTTCTCCTGCTCTATCTTTACCTACGTTCTGAAGAGTGACCCCTCCTTCTTCTAATCAGAATAGGATTCTGAAGTATGCCATTTCAGAAAAGGAAATTTTATCCTTATAAAATTCAGTTCTCTAAGGCAGGAGAAGGAAGTTTACAAGGAGGTTTAACACCCAGGGTTACTAAAAAGCAAGATTCTGAAAAATCTCTCAGTTATGTGGAAATTTCCTTTGAAAATGACAATGGATACAAGAAAGGGTGCTTGGCTGAAAGGTGAGGCATTCAGTTTTTAGTTTCAGTCCTGGCCCCTATCTGTGTAGCTTTGGACACGTTCCCTCTCTTGGCTTTAGGATCCTTGTTGTGAAGTGGACAAGGTGACCTCCTCTCTAGCTCTATGGTTCAATGTAAGTTTGCCTTCCTCCAGTAGCTCCCTCATCTTGCCCCAGCCTCCACTAAGCTAACCTCTTTCTTGGCATCACTAGCCACTTAGAGAATGGAGTCTTTTTTGCAGAGGAAGGGTACAGTGGAGAAGGGTGGTTTAATGACCATCTCCCCTCCTAGGGAATCCAGTTGGCAGAATCAAATCCTCAGGAGGTTGTCATAAATAACCAAGCCCTTATCCTTACTTCCTCCAAAAGAAGTCTCAGTAGTGATTGGTGTGGCCCATTTGGGCAAAGTTGGGGGCCGAAAAGAATGCTCCCTGCAAGATCTGCTTGCAAAGCTGCCCATTAGACCCAGGCTGGCTGGGAGACAGCCTCAGACATGATTTCATCGTCTGCTCAAGAGTCTTAAAAAAGAGGTAGATAATTTTAGGCCAGGTGAGAAGCAAGAGGTGTTTGTGGAGATGGAGAATAAAGGATGGATTCTAGATATGGTTGAGAAGAGAACCTCCTAGAGTTTTCTGCAAGATCTGTAAGAGGATTTTTTTCACTCCTTCCATCTCTCTCAGAACAACCAGAACAGGACTTGGCATAGAGTGGACACCATTAAAATTTGCTTGAATTGATGCAACATATCTATGATCTGAACACTTAAAATTTATTTGGTCATGGCTAAACAATTTTGGGTAAAAAAAAATACACATAGTGGAAAAACATTAGACATAAAAGAGTTGTCAATATCTCCCTGGTCAGCAATGCTGAATGTTGGAAGGAGGAACAAAAGGAAGAGGAAGAATGTGTGGGAAGAGACTGATCCAAACTTTGCTGACTTCAAGATCTGGCTGACCCAACTCAATTCCCCGAAGAGGACAACTTTAAAGACTTGTTGACTTAGCTCAATGTGCAGCCTGAAGCTTTCTGGGCCCACAACTGCCCCTACCCACTCCCCACTTATGACGTCTCCTCCCCTCAAGCCAATCAGCACACCTCCCTCCACACAGCTCCTCCTCTTGAGTTTTCTATCCAAGTAAGAGGTTGTCCTGCAACTGGCCTAAAACTGAGGACAAAAAGGCATAAAGCATCCTACATTCTAATGTGAACTGCTAGCATTTGGTGTCAGATACCTCCCTCAGAGATTAAAAAAAAGCACAATTATGGTTGTCCTCAATTTTCTCTTCAGCTTTGAAGCACTCTACCTCCCGGTCTATACGAATATATGTCAGGAGAGAGAGGGAAATCTGTTATAGTCATTGTGGGAAGGAAGCTGTTCATAGAGAGGATACTCACTCCCCTTCACTTCTCCCCTAACTGTATGTAAGTTAGAGTGGAGGATCCAAGAAAGGGACCCCTGGAAATGAAGAGTGCCTACAGGAAGAAGGGACTGGCATTTCACTTCCTGATTAGATGTTGTTGAGGTGTTGAATCTATAGGCCATACTAGACCTGCTATTAGAGCACAGGAACAGATTGAATTCTGCCCCCTGAAATTTGATAGCATACATGAATCAGAGATTGGCACATACTTTTTTTTCTCCAACAGCTTTGTTGAGGTAAAACTGACATAGTACAATATTTAAAGATTATAGTTTTGACATATGTATACACTTGTGAAACTATTAACCACAATCAGCATAGTGAATAGATCCATCATTCCTCAAACTTTCTGACTTAGTTTGCCAGTGCTGCCATGGCAAATACCACACAATGAGCTTAAACAACAGCAATTCATTGCCTCATGGTTTTGGATGCTAGAAGTCCAAAGTCAAGGTATAGGCAGGGCTTGTTTCTCCTGGTGTCTGTGACATTCTGGCAATCCTCCATCACATGGTGACCTCTCTCTCATTGTGTCTGCTCCTTTAATTTCTGTTGAGTCCTGGCTTCTACTGATGTGTCCAAAATTTTCCTTTGCTTTTAAGGACTTCAGCCATGTGGGTTAAGGTCCACTCTGATTCAATCTGTCCTCATGTACATAGGATATTTGAAGATCCAATTCATAAATGAGTGTGCAGCTTAACTGCTAATAACATCTTCAAAGGCCCAATTTACAATGGGTTCACACACACAGGACTGGGGGTTTGCACTTGAACATGTCTTTATGGGGGACATGACTCAACCCCTGTGGTGGTTTGGAGCTATACACCCCAGACATGTTCTTAAACTTAATCCATGCCTGTGGGTGTGAACCCATGGTAAGTAGGACCCTTTGAGGAGGCTGCTTTGGTTAAGATGTGGCCCAACTCAATCAGGATAGGTCTTAATCCTATTACTGGATACTTCATAAACAGAATGAAATTCAGACAGATAGAAAGCCACAGGAAGTGAGAAGCTAAAAGTCAATGGAACCCAGAAGATAAGGAGAAGAAGGTTGGAGAGGACACCATGTGCATTGCCATGTGACAGAGGAGCCAAGGACCAAGGATCAATGGCAGACAACCCCAGAATGCCAGTCTTTGAGAAGAAAGCATTGTCTTGATGATGCCTTGATTTGGACTTCTCCTAACCTCAAAACTGTGAGCCAATAAATTTCCATTGTTTAAGCCAACTCATTGCATGATATTTGCTTTAGCAACAAGGAAACCAAAACAGTTTTTGGTACCAGGAGAGTTCAGTACTGCTATTGCAAATACCAAAAAATGTGGAAATGGCTTTGGAATTGGGTAATAGGTAGAGGTTGGAAGAACTGTGAGGCTCTTAATAGAAAAAGCCTAAATAGCTTTGAAGAGAATGTTGGTAGAAATATGGATGATAAGGGTACTTCTGATGAGGACTTAGAAGAAAATGATGTGTTTTTGGAAACTGGAGGAAAGGTGATCCTTGTTTTAAAGTGGGAGAGAACTTGATGAAATTGAGTTCTGATGTTGGATGGAAACAGAACTTGAAAGTGACGAACTTGGATATTTATTGAGGAGATTTCCAAACTAGGTGTGGAAGGTACAGTCTAGTTTCTCTTTGCAGCTTGTAGTAAAACGAGAGAGGAAAGGGATAAGCTGAAAACTGAACTCTTAAGCACAAAGAAACCAGAAATTGATGGTTTGGAACATTCTGAGTCTGTCGAACTATTGTGCTATGAGACTAGGACCAGAAGCGGCTATATCAGGGCACTCCCGGAGCTTCTGGAACGCAAGTCCACAGAGAATAGAGATCCATGTGAGCATTTAACTGAACATGGATCAACCAGCCATTTCAGTGGAAGTTAGGATTGGAAATGCAATTACCCAGGAAGGATCTGTGGAAAATTCTATTGTCTGATGGTTTGGACCCCCTGGAACTGCACATAAAGCCAACAAAGGTCTTGCAAAATTTGTATGAACAGAAGTAATGCCTGAAAAGGACAGAAAAGCGGTGAATTGAAAGAAGAATGACTTCAAGGGCAGAACCACAGGGACCAAAGTCTGGATTAAAGAGATCTAGGGCCAAAAGAGCAGGTCCATCCATGTGCATAGAAAGGATACATCTGCCACTGTGCTTGGAGGGGCATGCCATCTGCCCTGCCACTTGGAGGGAGAAGACCTTGAGTTCTTTTATTCAGAAACAGTGCTGCTACCCCAAAGCTTGTGTAGAGCTTGTGCCCCAGTGTTTGTGTAGAGCCTGGTTGTCCCCCAATGCTTGGAGAAGGTGGGCTCTATACCCCAGTGTTAGGGGAAAGCACAGCCACTGTGCCAGTGCTTGGAAGGGGTAGGGCTGCCAATCCATCAGGCCCAGAAGACAAAACATTGATCCATTGATAACTCTCAGACCTTGAAATCTAATGGAGCTTTTCCTGCTGGGTTTTAGAATTGTTTGAGACCTGTGACCCCAGTTTTTTCTTCTAATTTCTTCATTCTGGAATGGAAATGTCTACCTAATGCCTTTCCCACCATTGTATATTGAAAGCCCATAACTTGTTTTCTAGGTTTAAGAGGTCCACGGACAGAAGAATTGTACCCCAGGACAGACCACACCCATAACTGATTTTGAAGAGACTTTGTACTTAGCATTGTTCCTGAAATGATTTACGGCTTTTGGTATGTTGTGATGGAATATATGCATATAGAAAAAAACATTTCTTTTCTGGAGTCCAGAGAGCGGACTGTGGTGGTTTGGAGATATGTGCCCCGGAAAAACATGTTCTTAAACTTAATCCATGCCTGTGTGTATGAACCCATTCTAAGCAGGACCTTTTGATGAGGCTACTTCAGTTATAGTGTGGCCCAACTCAATCAAGATGGTCCTTAATCCTGTTACTGGAGTTCTTTATAAGCAGAATGAAATTCAGAAAAATATAAAGCCACAGGAAGCAAGAAGCTGGAAATCCCAGAAGAGAAGAGAGAGGCCAGGAGAGGCTGCCAGCCATGTGCGATGCTATGTGACAGAGAAACTGAGGACGAGGGGTCACTGAGAGCTGGCCCCAAAACACCAGTCTTCGGAAAGATAGCATTGCCTTTATGATGCTTTGATTTGGACTTCTCCTTGCCTCAAAACCATGAGCCAGTAAATTTCCATTGCTTAAGCCAACCCATTGCATGGTATTTACTTAATTTTTTTAAAAAACAATTTATTGAAGTATATCACTCATACATTAACATACATAAACTGTAAGTGTTCAGTAAACATCGTGATCTTACAAAACAAACATGCATAACATCATACAGGGCTTCCACACCCCCCCCCACAAACACCCTGCATTGTTGTGAAACATTTGTTAACAAATCATGAAAGAGCATTATCAAAGTATTACTACCAACTGTAGTCCCTATCTTCCTCCCCTATACATTTTTTTAAGGATTTATTTATTTATTTACTTTTATCCATTTTTACCCCTCCCCCCATTTTTGCTGTTTCTATGTCCATTCGCTGGGTGACTCTGTGTCTGTTTCCTGCCCTTTCTTCTCATCCTTCTCTTCCTGTCTTCACTGGGATTTGATCTTGGGAACCTCCGATGTGGGAGAGAGGCCTCCTATTGTCTGTGCTACCTTAGTTCCTGGTTTTTCGGTGCGTCTCATCTTGGCTCTCCCTTGTGTCACTCTTCTGTTACGTCATCATCTTGCTGCGTGGCTCGTGGGGTCTGGCAGGGCACCCGCGCACAGGGCTTGGCGGCCCACGTGCCTTCTATATTTTTCTTTTTTAAAATTTTTACCGGGAGGTCCCAGGGAT